>CM076582.1:838837497-839014378 GCA_034641835.2 Pinus albicaulis | reverse complement strand
ATGTTAGGTAAACATGACTCGGGGTAGAGTCAATGTGGACTAGGGTAAACAGTGGTGGTTTTAGGGTACATGGTTTTGTGCACCCATGGTTTTGACCCATGGTATTGCATGTGATGGAGCCTATAAAAAGGCTGGAAAGACTTCATTGTAATGTAGGCCTAGAGGTGAGCGGTGAAGGCTCACTTGGCCGGATTGGCCAGGGTTTTGGCCAATGTGTAATGAAACTTCATTGGTTGGGTTTTTCCCCAGATTTGGGGTTTTCCCGGATAAACATTTGTGTTTATGTTAATGTTTTGTTGCTGGGTTCTTTATCTTTATTTCTCTCTCAGTAAATTGTTGTATTGCTGTGGTAAAATTCCTAACAACTGGTATCGGAACTATGAAGATCTGACATCTTGAATGAGCTGCCAAGTTTAGTGATTTTGCTATATCTATAGTTTGCTGCTACTGTGTGAAATTTTCTCTGGACTGTGAAGGCGTTAGATCTGGTTAGATCTGCATGTGAATATGTTAGATATGGAGATCTAGATATGAACCGCAAGAGTTCCAAGATCCCCAAGGGCGAGATCATGCTGGCTGTTTGGATGGGTACCCAGGCGGAGGTCTAGCATTCTGATGCGGCCACGATTCATTCGGAGGGCCTGGCGAATATCCGCTCTAAGCGATCCGCCAACCTGCATGTGGAGGAGCAGCAGGAGGTAAATAGAGGAGATTCGATTTGGAATGAAATGAAACCGAGAGGACCGTGAAGAGGCTGAGATTGTCTAAGGTGCTCACTGTTCCAGAGGGCACGTCGGTGTATGATGCTTGCCATCGTATGGCCATGCGCAGGGTCGACGCTGCTCTGTTCATGGATCCCAGCGCTTTACTCTCTGGAATCATAACCGACAAGGATGTGGCCAAAGAATGGAGCAACGAGACTGAAGAATAAAGCAACAGTCATTCCAGGAGTAGCAGCACTCTGACAGATGAGAACACGGAGGTTTTGAGAGCTGATTCAATCGCTATCTGGCCACGTTCGCGGGCCACGTGAACTCTGTGTTGTGTCTGGCCATGTCGGGCAAGCATCTTCTCAGCTCCTCGTAGGGCACTGACATCAGGGCGTGGCAGCAACCGGATCTACACCAGTGCGCCAGTTTTGGATGCAGCTACAGTGCCGTGAAGGCGCTCGTGATAGTGGGAGACAAGGTGGTGAGCGCGCATCAAAACCAGTGGATCAGGGTTTGGAAGCACTCCAAAGGCGCAACCACGGTGTTTAAACTGGTGACCATGATGGCGACTGTAAAGGAATGCACGGTCGATGCGATGAGTCAGAATAAATACGTGAAGACTCGGAGATGTCATCGGCGTCTCTGGATAGAGCACGTCGATGCTATCTCATGCCTGGCGATGTCCGCTGTGGTGAAGAAGCGCAGAAGGAATATGCATGAGGTGGATGCAGTGAGTTTATGCCATCGACTTTCTAACATGCAAGTCAAATCGATTTTGAAGTTTTTTTAGAAGGTCACTTTGTTTTATTATAAATCGATTTGTGTTTTACATTTTATCGATATGCTATGGCCTCTTTTCAAATCGTGTTACATTGACTTGACTCTCAAATCGTTTTGGCATAAGAGCCTGGTGAATTTTGCTTACAGTCCTTGGTCTCTAAATCCATAGAGTTAGAAACTATGGGCATTGGTTACATGCAAAGTGTTTGACAGAATGCGTCAATCAAATGTTTCGAAGAATGTCAAATGAGAGAGGATATTTGCAGGGGAATTAATTAAAATTGATGAACCATGTATCTGAAGATAATTCCTAGAGAACTGGCGGTTACAGAGGCTGGTGACCCATGTAATCCGGTAGATGGATTCTTTTTATATGGACATTGATGTCATTTGGAAAATTGATGTACAACTATGATGTCCTCTTTGGAGAGGACATCATGTATGAATGTAGAGAATGGTCATACAAAGAACAGCAACAATGAAACAAAAAAAAAATTATTATAATGGAGTTAATTTTTTACATGTAAATGGGCATACTGCTGTAAGACCTGGTATGGCATGCGTACCCCTGGGTAATCACTGGTAAAGTCTGGGTTAGACCTAGGTGATAGGGGGGATGCCAAATTAACAATTACCCTGGGTAAAAATTTGAGGGGGGGAAGAGCTAGAGTGAGCGGGGTTGTCTCACTTAGCAGGTTTGGCTGGATTTAGTCAAGAAGCCCCAAGTCAAGGTTAAGGGGGGAATTGTTAGGTAAACATGACTCGGGGTAGAGTCAATGTGGACTAGGGTAAACAGTGGTGGTTTTGGGGCACATGGTTTTGTGCACCCATGGGTTTGACCCATGGTATTGCATGTGATGGAGCCTATAAAAGGGCTGGAAAGACTTCATTGTAATGTAGGCCTGGAGGTGAGCGGTGAAGGCTCACTTGGCCGGATTGGCCAGGGTTTTGGCCAATGGTTAATGAAATTTCATTGGTTGGGTTTTTCCCCGGATTTGGGGTTTTCCCGGATAAACATTTGTGTTTATGTTAATGTTTTGTTGCTGGGTTCTTTATGTTTATTTCTCTCTCGATGAAATTATTGTATTAACATGGTAAAATTCCTATTAAAAAAACCACTCAGGTGGTAGCTTTAAACCATAGTGTATACATGGTAGCCCTTTATTGAACCTTCCTGAGAAGTGTTTCACTGTCTCCTCTAGCTGTATTTTCAAATGGTTGTATTACCTTAAAATGAGAAAAGCATTCCCATGATTTTCCACCTATATAGGTAAATTTGAGTGAATTGGTGAAAATTGCTAATGTTTGCAGCTGGAAGATCCTTAAACCAACTCTTAAATGTTTCTTGTAATGATAAGGAAAACATGATAATATGCACATCATATTTTCCTATTTCAAATAGGTCAAGTAAATTCTCAAGATTTTGAATGTGCTCTTCAGCAGTGATGTTTGAGTTTTCTCCACCAAATATGGGTAGTTTATATGCAAGCTTTGCAGGGAGGGCCTAGAGAATAGGATGCAAAATCTGAGGCTTATATCTTCCTGCGACCTTTTTGGGTATAGGTAGTGAAAAAAGAGATTTATGAATGTTTAAGGTTTCAGCAGGAGCAATAAAAACATCATGAGACTCATGTTTTTCTAGGTCTTCTACAGGTGTATCTCGAGTAGGCACATGTATATATGGAGTAGGCACAAGTATATTAGTACGTTCACAGTCTGCAATTTGAAGCTCAATTTTTTTAGGCCTGAGATATTTCCAATGATCAATGTAGATCTCATCAGTGTATTCGTGATCACGATTAAAGTAGGATAGAAAATAGTTGTAGATAAAAACAATAATTACTTGAATCCAATCTAGGCCAGAGTACTCTCTCTTTCTAGGATGACTAGTCATGTTTTAGGTTCTTCCTCAGTGAGTCTTGAGAATCTCTTTTGAGAGTTTTGGATTCACCCGGAGTGGATAGTGTTCTTGTTTCCCAGAGATGTATTTTTTTGTCCACCACTTGACAAATAAATACCAATGTAGGGATGTTAGTGGGTGTTTTGAGGTCCCTAGAATACTTGGGTGTCACTTGACTTAGAAAGGTCCCACCATGATCGCCACTATGTTGGTGTGAGGTATTGATGAATCATTGGATACTATTTGAAAAGGGGTTTATGAATTCTTTAAGGATGTCGCTTGTTACTAACTCGGAAGGTCCCATAGTGATCGCCACTATGTTAGGTCCCCCGTAATTTGTTAGATTGGTGAGAAAAAATGAAAAGGGGTAACATTAAACCAATATTTGGAGTCCTAGGACCTATCCTTCCTGGACTCAGAAAGGGCTCTCTCTATGCTTATGTAAAGGATTCAACTTGTTTTGTTTTAGAGTTTGATTTTAGGCTAGTTATAGGGATTAGGGTTTGCTTTTTTGTTTGTTTCGTTGGATAAGTTGTCAAGAAGAATGGGCAGAGTAAGAGAGGATCAATCCATTGGGATACGAGGTCTATAAATATTTTGAAGAGTGCAAAAATAGTTCAAGGGTGCTTCATATGGCAAGTAAATAGGGCCAAATGGATCTAACTAGGTTTTGAGTGAGTGAAATGAACATGGAGGAGTGAATATAGTAGTTAAGGGGAAATCAAGGATCCTTTAAAAAAATAATAACAAGAAAAAGCTTTCAACATGATTAGCATAGTAAAAACTTGAAGAGCAATGAAGGATTCTTCAATCAAACAATACTAAGCAGACCTTAGAGAAACAAATGAGTAAACTTAGAGAGTAGTTAAGTATTCTCTGAAACTTACCTACAAAAAAATATATTTTTAACATAACATCTCAGTAAAACTAAAGAGCACTTAAAAATTCATTAGTTAAACTTCAAGGAAGAAAACATAGAGATCAAAGTATTCAGACAAAGCAGGGTGCCAAAAAGACATATCCTACACTAATATTTCTATCCCATGATCAAAGAAACATAATGAGAACTGAAGAAAACATGTAAAAAGGGTGGAATACATCACCATTCAACAAAGCTTTATGAATCCTAAGAATGAGCTTAATCCACAGCTGCTTAGTCCAAAGCCATCAGAAGAAACCAAAGCCAATTTCACAAATAAACTCAGAGTCTATATCATATTATGCTCAGCAACCAGCCAAAAATTACAATGAAGCCTCAAAGCTCTATTTAACCAGAAAATGAGGAGGTGGAAACCCTAAGAGGCTTCTAGAAACCAAAAAATACACCATAAATGTCATTTATGTCCAAAGAGGCCATGCAAGGCCCAAGGCACATAATAACTATTGAAATAAATGAAAGATAACTTAAACATAACTCCTTAATCAAACCTGGAGTGATCTGCCCAAAAAATCTCGAAAATATCCTTCAGTGTGTTTTGTTGACTTTTTTGCAAGGGGGCAGCTTCATAGGTCTGAAGGCGTAGCGCCTACAGAGGAAAACTGGGTCTACTTGCAGCCAAGTTTTGATGGACCTCCCGATGTCGAAATTGGCTCTGTGATGGCTCGTTGGAAAGCTTGTTAAATCTACTTTCTAAAACTGCCTTTGGTTTTCTGATTGGGCTTCATTAACCTGTTCAAAAAGTAAATCTCCCAAGGCTGCTCGAGGCGCAGCGCCAGCCCTGAAAACATGGCAGAAAGGTAAAAATTGGCATGTTTTTGGGCCTTTTGAGGGACCAAAACTGCTCCAAATTCTCTGAAATTTGATGTGCATGATGTCCTTGGGTTGATGAATCCAAAAATGTAAACTTTACCTCCATTGGATGCCTATAGGAAAAGCGTAGTGCCAAGGGTGCTATGCTTTCGGCCCTCAAAAACAGTGAAAAACCAAATTTGTCAAAAACTTGCCAAAATTTGTATTTACCTTGTTGATTAGGTTGGGTATGCTTGTAGGGGATAGATCAGCAAGTTTATCAAGTTCTCCTTTGGCTTTAGTCTCATCGTTCATCATGCCTCATAGGCCTCTTTATCCAGTTTATTGCTTTTCTGCCTCATTTCTCTTATCTGATCCACTGTCATTAGGCTCACTGCTATGTGCTTCATCATTGTTTTTTGCATTGTTTCTTTGCCACATTGTCATCTTCAATCTTTGTAACACTGCTCTTACTGCTCTTATGACCCTTGGATCTAATGCCATGTTCTTTACTGCTTTAATTCTTCATTGACATTTGCACTAGCAGCCTTGGCCTTCTGTTTCATTTTGCTCATCTTTACTGACATCAGCCTCACTGTTGTGACCTTTACTGTGCTCTTTACTGATATGTGCTTTGCTGCCTTTAGACCCACTATGAGCCTCACTGTTTTTAGACCCAAATGGCCTCCTCTTCACTGCTTGATTTTAATGGCCTCCTCTTCACTGCTTGATTTTTCCTTGTTTGACTCATTATTGCTCATCATGGCTTTGTTCCATACTGCCTTCAACATCTCTGCTGCTCTCTACTTATCACTCTCTGTCTCGTTGATATCTGCCTCCTCACTTCACTGATGTCAAACTGATAGGAAAGAGGGCATGTGATGTCACTATGTTTTGCAATATAAGGAACTGAGTGTCATGTCAAGCCTTGATGGATGACAAACTTTTAAATCAATGCAACCACCTTGATTTCACCTCCTGTCTTGACTGATCTTCTTTATGTGCAGATGGAAAGAGGTTTAAGTAGTGACCTCAAGTTTTTAGTCTTAGGGTAGTCTCCTAGGGTTTCCTTATCATTTAAAAATCATCAAACATGCTTGCAAATGAGTGTATTTGATGACACATGCCCTTAACCATGCTTGAAGGACCCTTGGTGATGTCTTGGAGAAATTTTGTGTTGATTTCGAGAGTTTGCAGGGATTATAAGCCTTAATAGCCAAATGCGTAGCACCTGCATAGGTTTTTGGGTGAGCCAAAGGCGCAGCTCCTGAACGGATTGTCGGATCGGCCAAAGGTGCAGTTCCATTTTCTGAAGGCGCAATGCCAGCTTCTGAAGGCGTAGCACCTTTTTGTATAGGGAATGTGGAGGCCTTTCCGGGGTTAAAATTGGGCCCATGATAGCTCTTTGGAAAGAGTATCATATCTAATTTACAAATATACATTTTTTTCTCTAATTGGAGTTTATTTTTCCTATAAAAAGTTGATTCTCCCAAGACTGGTCAAAAAGTTTTGAATGATGGTACCAAAATGTAGAGTGCTGGTGCAAACAACTTTTGGATGCCTTCCCCAACTCCAAATTGAGCTCATGATAGCTCCTTGGAAACATTATCCTATATTATTTCCAAATATACCATTTTTTCTCTGATTGGAGTTGATTTGACATGTCAAAATTGTATTCTCCCAAGACTGGTCAAAAAGTGTGAATGATGGTGTAGAAATGCAGAGTGCTAGTGCAGACAACTTTTGGATGTCATCTTCAACTCCAAATTGAGCTCAAGATAGATCATTGGAAATATCTGATATTTTATTGGTCATTGGATGCATCAAGGGAGTCATTTGGACAATCCATATATGATAAAACATGATTTTCCCGAGGTCACTCCAGAAGTGCATAAATTCTCCCCCGACACCTATATTTTTGACATTGCTCTAAAACCATGACACCTGTATAAAATATGAAGGAGGTTTTTATTTTTGGACCTATGATGGACAAAAACCTCTCTCATGTTTTTCAAATTCACATTTTTTTGGTCATAAACATAGTTTGAAGAAAAACTAACCCTATGAGTGACAAATGGCTTGGCTCTTGGAATGAATTCCTCGAAAATGATGGAGGTATGATGTTTATGAGTTGGTATGGCTTCATTCTTGCTTATATGACATACCATATAGATATTTTCCTCCTATTCCTCTTTTCCATAGCAAATCATAGCTTATTTGAAAGAGGAAATTAGGGTTTGGTGTAGGCAAAACAGGGGATTCAGGACTACCTTGTAGAGGGAGGGGAATGAATGGGTTAAGTGTTTAAATTCTTGGGGAAATTTTGGGGGATAGGGATAGATGTTAGAGAGTAGGGGAAAGTGTAATTTCCAGGATTGAGTTAGGGGAAGGGGTCCAAAAGGGAAAAACACAGGCCTAGTCTCGAAAAGTGTCAAATTGTAGCAATAGGCTAGGTTTTGTAGAAAAATGATTAGTTTGAGGGATGGGAGTGATGGGAAGTGTTTAGGAAGGTATATTAAGGATAGGGGAAAATGAGGAAATGAAGTTATAAGCATTAAAGGAGGCTAAAAAAGTTAGGTAAAAGCACATAATAAGTCTTTCAGGAGCATCAAGGTGGCCATGGAATGGCAAGCTAGTGGAATAGTGAAAAAAAATTCTATAAAGATAATGAAGGTAGTGAGATTTCTAAAACTCACAATGTTCAGGGAATTTTGTTTTTAGAAATCTGTAACTAATATTTATTCATCTACAGATAGTACAAATTACTGATGACTAACAGTGGCTCCACTTGGGGAGGGCAACTCCTTTTCAGGAGGTGTCCAGGACCTTAGAGTTCAAATCTCTGATTTTTGAAGACCAGTGCCTTACTTGCACTTTGTAGATTCTTCTCCCTTCATTTGTTGATGTTCTCTTGAAGCTATGATCTTAAAATCAGAAAGACATGTTTGCTTCAACCTCATTTCTACCTACCCATCCTACTTTGCCTAATTTTTTTTCTTCTTTTGGGTGCACTTGGACTAGAAAACCCTTGACATTATTTTCTTTTGAAAGAAAAACCAACTATCTACTTGTACCCTTATCACTTCCAAGACTTCAGATTAGGCTAATGAACAATTTTATTCTCTACCTAGACTACTTATCTGTGAACATTAAGTTGTTTGACAGATTTTATTCTCTAACCTACTAACATGAAATTGAAAACATGATATAACCAAGTTTAAACAATATGATTTGCCATGGGCTGTGGCATTTAGACAAGATGCACATAGACATTATTTTTTGTACAATCAAAACTAGAAAACATGAGGACTGTTATCTACCATTTGTTATGTATCCCTCTCTTCCCTTTGGTTCATATTTATGGATTTGGAACCAAACTTTTTTCCTAATCTAATCTACTCACAAGTCAAGCTTAAATGGTTTGAAAAGTCTTCTTTCACTAATCGATCAATAGAAATTTAAAACATGTTCAGTCATGATTAGGCTAGACGGTTGAACAATACTCTCTTTTCTCAAGTAGTGGCATTTAGACTTGCACACTTTCAAAGGTACTCTTTTTTTATATGATGTTTTACCTCTTCTTTTCATATGCCCTCTTTTTCATCTTTTCTTTGTTTTTGTGTTTTCATTTTTCTAGATCAACATTCTAAAACTAAAAACTAGAAAGATGCTCATAGTGTTGAGCTTATTTTCATACCTATCTATCCTAATCTAATGTACATAGGATATACATTCATTTGGGTGAACTCCCTTTTCCAATATAACCAGTCAAGTAGATGATTTCATGAGTGATCTTTGTTCAGCTCTTTGAGTGTGTTGAAAAAATAAAAAGGCCACTCCCACCTTACTTGTTTTTGAACAATAGTGCCTAACATTTTCTTTAAACCCTGCATCAAAATGCTCTTGACATGTTTTACTCCCTCTTCAAATGTCTCTAACAAATCAACAAAAGGGATCTTGAAACAATAACTGAATGTAAGGAATTGAAAAATATGCTTGATCCAGGATTGCTTCTTCCTCCAGTTGGCTATGCTTGGGATTCATTTGGGAAATAAAATCTTCCTCTTCCTCATGATCATCTGAACTAGTAGCCTCATCATATATTGCAATGTTGTCCTCTTTCAAACCTGTTTCTCCATGAGGCAAGGCTACAACATATAAATCAGCAGGATAGAAAATAGAAAAAATATCTTTATATGAAAGATTAGAAGTTGGTTGTATGCCTAGACCCTGATTGATTTCCTCTTCAGATAGAGGAGGAGGCATTTTCCCTTTTCCTTGGATAGAACCACAACTGTTCTCTTCCTCTTGTGAAGGGGTGTCATAGGGCTGAATGTTTTTTTTGCTGTTAAAATCAATACCCAAAGATTGTTGACTTCTGATTGTATTAAGGTTGTCTTTGATGAACTAAAATGAGGCACCACAAAGAGGTAAAGATCCTTCCCTTTCTCCCAAAATTTCTGCACTTTCTTCTCCACTGTCATAGCTGAGTGGTATTTTCTGATCACTATTTTTGAGCTGTCGAAAATGATTGTCTTTGTCCCACAAATTAATCAATGATTGTTTTGTAGTGTTAGCTTGAGCCTGGAGAACATAATCGTCATCATATTGATCATACTTGGGTAGATTTTTATAGGAGGAAAGTCATCCATTATGCATACAAGATTAGTAGATTGTTCCACCATATTAAAAGGAGAGTGTTCATAGCCAATAGCTTCTCATTTAGCAATATGAAATGATTCGAAGCACAAGGATAGAGACTTAAAAGGTGTTGGCTTATCCTCCATTTCTCGTTCTGTAATCCCAACAGCTACACCAAGAAGTCTTAAGGGGAGAACTTCTGAATTTGAAAAAGGGTTTGCATTATCCATTTCTTCCCTTAATGATTCTTTAGAGCATTCCACCTTGTTTCTATTTGAAATTTTCTTGTAATTCTCTCTTAGTAGTGAAGCATAAGATGCAAGAAGGTATCTAGTACTTACTTGACAACTTTAAGCATCTTCTTCATTGTAATCTTGCTCAACATGCATATTTTTATTGTTATTCTTGCCCTGTAATGACTGAGTTTGTTCTTCCCAAGGAAAAGGTACAAGCTATTTTGAATAAGCAGCTCCAACCTCAACCTTGTACGCTTCCTCTTTCCTGCCAAGTATATGCATCATTTTGTTGATTGTATCTGTCAACATCTCTAGCTTTACCTATGAACATATCAGTTTCTCTTGATCTGATTTGTCTTTCTCTATTAATCTTAGCTTTGCCTCCCTGTTGAGTATGTTGGCTTCCACATAAATTTCCATCCTTTACATTCCCTCCAGGGTCGAAGTATCTCTTTCTCTTATCTGGAAAGCATGATTAGCATAGTAAAAACTTGAAGAGAAATGAAGGATTCTTAAACCAAACAATAATATGAAACCTTAGAGAAACAGATGAGTAAAACTAGAGAGTAGTTAAGTATTCTATGAAAATTGCTTGCAAACAATTAGATTTTTAACACAACATCTCAGCAAAACTAAAGAGCACTGAAGAATTCATTAGTTAAACTTTAAGGAAGAAAACACAAAGATTAAAACATGCAGACAAAGCAGGGTGCCAAAAAGACATATCCTACTCTAATATTTCTATCGCATGATCAAAGAAACATAATGAGAACTAAAAAAAACATGTACAAAGGTGGAATACATCACCATTCAACAAAGCTTTATGAATCCTAAGAATGAGCTCAATCCACAGTTGCTCAGTCAAAAGCCATCACAAGGCACCAGAGCCAATTTCACAAATAAACTCAGAGTCTATATCATATTATGCTCAACAACCAACCAACAATTACAATGAAGCCTCAAGGCTTTATTTAACCAGCAAATGAGGAGGTGGAAACCCTAAGAGGCTTCTAGAAACCATAAATATGCCATAAATGTCATTTATGTCCAAAGAGTCCATGCAAGGCCCAAGGCACATAATAACTATTGAAATAAACGAAAGATAACTTAAACATAACTCCTTAATCAAATCTGGAGTGATTTGCCCAAAAAAATCTCAAAATATCATTCAGTGTGTTTTGTTGACTTTTTTGCAAGGGGGTAGCTTCATAGGTCTGAAGGCACAGCTTCTGCATAGGAAAACAGAGTCATTTTGCAGCCAAATTTTGAAGGCCTTCCCGATGTCGGAATTGGCTCCTTGATGGCTCGTTGGAAAGCCTGTTGAGTATAATCTGTAAAAATTCCCTTGGGTTTCTGATTGGGTTCAATTAAAATATTAAAATACCAAATCTCCCAAGGCTGCTCAAGGTGCAGCGCCAGCCTTGAAAACATGGCAGAAAGGTGAAAATTGACATGTTTGTGGGCCTTTTGGGGGACCAGAAATGCTCCAAATCCTCTGAAATTTTGTGTGCATGATGTCCTTGGGTTGAGGAATCAAAAAATCTAAAATTTACCTCCATTGGATTCCTGTAGAAAAATCGTAGCGCCAAGGGTGCTGCACTTTCAGCTCTCAAAAACAGTGAAAAACCAAATTTGTCAAAAACTTGCCAAAATTTGTATTTACCTTGTTGTTTAGATTGGGTATGCTTGTAGGGGATATATCAACAAGATTATCAAGTTCTCCTTTGGCTTTAGTCTCATTTTTCATCATGCCTCATAGGCCTCTTTATCCTGTTTATTACTTTTCTGCCTCATTTCTCTTATCTGATCCACTATCATTGGGCTCACTACTATGTGCTTCATCATTGTTTTCTGCATTGTTTCTTTGCCACATTTTCATCTTCATTCTTTGTAACATTGCTCTTATTTCTCTTATGACCCTTGGATCTAATGCCATGTTCTTTACTACTTTAATTCTTCATTGAAATTTACACTAGTAGCCTTGCCTTCTGTTTCATTTTGCTAATCTTTACTAACATCAGCCTCACTATTGTGACCTTTACTGTGCTCTTTACTAATATGTGCTTTGCTATCTTTAGACCCACTTTGAGCCTCAATATTTTTAGACCCAAATGGCCTCCTTTTCACGGCTTGATTTTTCCTTGTTTGACTCATTATTGCTGATCATGGATTTGTTCCATATTGCCTTCAACATCTCTGCTGCTCTCTGCTTATCACTCTCTGTCTCGTTGATATCTGCCTCCTCACTTCACTCATGTCAAACTGATAGGAAAGAGGGCATGTGATGTGTTACACTAAAATTTGTCACCATGAAATTTTAGTACTCCCTTGAAATTCTACAATATCAAAGTTCCCAAAATCAAGCCTTGAAACTAAGATAAATGCTCATAAAAGCCTTAAAACTCTGGTACCACACTTTCTCCTAGTTTTTTCTACAGTTTCGCACTTTTTGGCTATAAATCCTGTGGAGCCAAATGCACTGTCTATTTATTAAAAGTGCGGACCCATGTAAAAGTTTAAAAAGCCACAAGTAAAATCTAGAAGCTCAGTTTAAGTCATTTTTGGAAGCTTCTAGAAACATTCTTGTGGTGGAAAGATCGATCCTTTCATGTTCATGCATCCCATCCAATAAGGAGATAACCCCTTGATGTAAGGAACTAATCCCTTTGAAGGAGGACTCTATCCCTTCTTGTATGGATTTGTAACCTCCTCTTCTCCACTATAAAAAGAGGCCTAAGGCAACCTCAAGGGGCTACAATTGATGAGTTGAAGTTTTAGTATTGTTGGAGGCGAAGTGCTATTGAAACTTAGACCCTTTTAGCTGAGATTTCATGTGGGAAGGATTACATACCTATATGTATCTCGGTTGGAAGAGTGCAAGGTTGATATGAGTAAAGGAAACGCCTGCTCCGAACCCCAGGAGGACCTGTACAACATCAAGGCGAACACAGTTGTAAGGCTCTTCCTTATTTAAGTTAATACAAATAAATCCATTTTTCTCAATAAGCTGTCAATTGATTGTTTATTTTATGGATTCCTTGATCAGCATAATGGATATGATTTATGAATATATGCTATGCAGGTGCTATGTGATGTTTGCTTGTTTATGATTGCAGATCTTTGAAGGGAACTCTTTCAAGCGATTGAAGGACTACTAACACGAACAAGTGTTGGATAAAAGGTAGGATTATTAAAACTTTATAGCATTTAATTATAAATCGCAATATATCTAGAGAAAGATAGTTTTACTTGTCCGTTTGTTGCTAGCTATTCGTAGGACACTTGGGAGGTCTGTCTTGTCCACAAGAATGACTAATCCGTCCAACAAAATGGCGACTCCGGTGGGGAAGACTTTGCGCTTTGATTTCTTTACTTTTGATTTATGAACTTATTTTTCCTGATTTTTATTGATCTATATTGGCTTGGGTAGTTAATGCCTGTAGAATCCTTGTGAACTTTTGGAGATTTTTTTGGTTTTTTCTCTTGTTTTCTTGTGTCTGCTCTTTTCATTTTGAGATAGTGCAGGAAGTTCCGCACTTTTCATGTACCCACAGTGCGGGACCACACTTGATTGCACTAAATCCTGTGGAGCCTGTCAAAATTTTGAAAAAATCTTAAAATCTTATTTTCTGGACAAGTTTTTTAGGTTCTCAGTGATTACCCAGACCTGCGTTTTCTGTCAGGAAGCCTTGATTAAGAGTTTATTTCATCACTTTAGGTTTTAATTTATTTTCTGAAAGATTTGCATGTTTTAATAATTTTTTCTTTGTCTTACATCTCTATCAAAGATTAGAAACCTTGGTATGCCTTTAGATTACTGGTATTCTCTTTCTTTCTTGCTGAGTCTGACATCATAGCAAAAATTGTTTTATGAGTTTTAAATCCTATTTTTCTCATTTGCAAATCGTTTAAATTTTTGTTAATAAGTTTGGAATTTCACTTAAAAACAAAAATTGGATGTTTTTTCGAGTTTTTTCTGATTCAAGTAAAGAATTTCTTAGTGAGATCACAAGCTAAGTAAGACATCCTTAAAATATTTGAAGTTTTAATTCAGATTTAGTCTTAGAATTGTTAGATCTCAAAATAGTGTTTTTAGTTATGAGTGTTTTTTAGAAATTATAGTGTCTTTTGAAGAAAAACTTGGTTTGTAGTTCTGATCTTGAACAAAAGAAATTTTTTATTGAGCATAGATCAGTTTGAGTTCTCACTGAAATTATATTTCTTTTCATTTATTCTTGCTTAAAGGAAAGAATTATTTTTTCAGAAGTTGCATTTCTCAAACTCTTCCTTAGCTATATTTCATTGAAAGAAAACAGATTGTTTCTCATTATTAGATGAATTTTAGTATGTTTTGAGTCGGGTCAATACACATCATTCGTTTCACTCTCATACCTATTGTCTTAAGGAACCACTCTTAAAATCAATGATTAATTAAAATTAATCTAGTAACTTTTTATTTCTAGGGCTCTTTTCACCAATATAGCTTAGGCTAGTGTCTTGGAGTAGGGAGTAATAAACTCTCCAAGATAGTAAAAACAAACAAGTCGTTAATCTTGCGGTAGGAAAAATCCAATAGTCGCTTGTATGCTCTGGGAAGCTCCTCTTAAAGGAGTTAAGCACAAGGTCATATCTGAACCAGTGGGATAATCAATTCTATCTCATTGGGAATGATAGAAGATATGTGCGTATTAAAAACGGTAAACCTCGGATAGACCATTATCGAGGAGCCTGGGGTCACTTGTCGGTATAGCTTGGATTATGTCAAGAAGCCTTCAAGGGGATTGAGCTTTGTTACTCTACCCTTGTGCATATGTCGGACTGTAGACTGTTCCCCCAGGTATATTAGTTCCTGTTGGTAACCATAGTGACCATAATCTTAAGGTTTTTTCGTAAGGTGACAGTGGTGGAAATATCCCACTGTACCTGGATCATACCTCGACTAGACTCACTTGGACTCTCCGGAGGGTTATCTTCACTCGAGATGATTTAACTAGAGAAGCATGCACTGGTCTCTTTCATTAAGCAGGTTGTCAGGGTAACTGTTCCAACCACCCTTTCTGCATTAAAATACTGCGACGTTGGATTTCATCACCAACTAGTGTTTTTAGTGTGGGAAGTTACTGTTTGTGTGTGGTTTGATCTCCTAGATTTTTAAGCATGTGATTCATTTGTTTGTTTCCTTAGTGACTCTAGGAGTTTTCATTAAAATTTTCATTTGATTGTGTGTGATTAATAAATTTTAATCGTGGCTGAATTACTGAGACAATCGTGCAGACTTCAAGGGAAGCCCCCTGAATATACACCAAGCCAAATTGAAGGGTTGCGATCTCTAGTATCGCCTACTGATAGTAGAATTAGATCAACAGAAGTAGGAGAGTCATCTATAATTGTTAATCCTGATTATCAATTACAAACAACAGAGCATATTCAAGAGCTGATTTCAGTTCCAAAGTTACTGGTAGTATTTCTCCTTCTAGTGAATTCGCTAAAGAACCTGAAATTTCTGAACCTGACATTGAACCTGCTGTTTTGGAACCATATTTTTGATTTGTTACTCCAACTTCTATTGATCCTAGTTCACCTAGGGTAAGACATATTATTACTGAAAATCTTCCTTCTGACCTCATTTCCATTGAAGAACTTGTCAGTCCAAATGAGAAATAAATCTTCCCTAAACCCAACAAACTTTGAATCCTAGGGAGTGTGAATCTTTATTTTATAGTCCTTTTAGAAGTGATGCCTGGTACTTGTCATTGAAAGATTTTTTAGAGAACTCGGGTCTTAGTTTTTCACCACCCCGAATTCCTTTTCATCCTACACCAAGGGGTTATTATCCTTTGTTAATCATGTCAAGTGAGTCATCTATGTTTTCCCAATCACCGTAAACATTTTTATACGGTGGTCCTTTTGTTCCTTCGGGGTACCAGTCACTCTCTGGTACTTTCTCAGGAGCAACTCCTCGACCAACTAAGCAAGTGTTATCAACTAGTACGAATGGAACTAAAACTGAAACGTCGAACGAAGAGAAAATTTTTATGATGTTTGGTAATATTCCAAATCCTCAACCTCAAGGTAGTCAGTTACCACCTGGGGGGCAACTTCAAGGTAGTCAGTTACCGCCTGGGGGGCAACCTCAAGGTAGTCAATTACCACCTGGGTGGCAGCCTCAAGGTAATTTTCTACCAGGAAAAACTGTAGGACAATATTATTTACCTGGAGAACAACCTCAAGGACAGTACATACCTCAAGGTTATCAAACTCAAGGACTTTACATACCCCAAGGTCAACCCCAGACTCAGTATATTCCTCAGGGTCCTTATCAACTCTAGATTCAGTATCTACCTCAAGGTTATCAACCTCAAGGTCAGTACCCAAATCAAGGTTTCCAACCGCCTTCCAGTCAATCGTTTTTACAAGGAGCTGGAAATTTACCACTTAATTATCAACCCTACGTTCAACCAAGCTATGGTCCTTCATATGTACAACCTTCTATGGGTCAATACCCCGGAATGAACATGGTGTGGAATCCATTGCAAGTTCAACAGACTATGCAGCCTAATCTGCAATTACCTAATAAACCTGGATAGCCTTTAATTTCTGGACCAACCCAGCAACTCTTTCAGCCTACTGTTTAAATCCCTGCACCTAGTTATGTTCAACAGCCTGGGCTGAGTACACCTCAGACTCTGCCCCAAACTGTTGTAACTACTGCAACCTTTGTTCAACCTACAACACTTGTTTCTGGAGTATCTGTAGCTCCAGTTTCTTCTATCCTTGCATCAGTGCAAATTCCTCAAACCTCTGTACCACAGTCAGGACCTAAAACTTAGATTGCAGCCCAAATGCTTACGGGACAAGCTGGTACAATTACGATTGTTTCTAGTCAACCTCAGTTTACTTATCAACCGTACTAGGGACAGTATTAAATTGGTCAAGCTACACAAAATCTAGCATATCAGTATCAACCGTACCCTGGGTATACTAATAAAATACCTCAACAACCCCAGTATGGTCCAGTTAATCCTGGTTACCCAGGAGGTTACACGATTCAAAATGCACATCTGATTCTAGGATATCCTGGCTATCCTCCTCCCAGCAATGGTTTGATCACTCAAGGTTATCAAGACCCTAACCATTGGTTACCATTCATAGCAACTTTAGATTTACCAGATCTATCGCACCTTATGAACAATCCCATTTTTTATCTTCCATATTGGCCGTCGATGCCTAACAAGTTTCCTAGTGATATTTCGAAATTAAAAGGTAAGTCAGGAGAGGACCCATCTAATCACGTTACGACTTATCACCTCTGGTGCACATCCAATTCGCTAGTCAATGATTCTATTTGATTACGTCTTTTTCAGAGAAATCTCATTGGTCCAGTTTCCAAATGGTACATTGAGTTACCACACTGCTCTTTTAATAATTTTAATGCGTTAGCTATAGCTTTCTTAACCCATTTTCAGTTGCCTGTCAGATACGACAATGGCACAGAATTACTAAGTTCATTAAAGCATTCTATGTCTACATACATATCTGGTCACATTCATGAATGGAGACGTAGAATGCGTTTAGTGAAAGTTTTAATTCCTGATCAAATTTTGGTTGAATGGTTTATTAAATCATTATTACCCAAAATTACTGAACATGTGGCCAAAGGAGGCGTTGTTACAGAAGAGAAAGTTATTGCTCAAGCTCAGTACCTTGACCTTGTCTATACTCAGTCAGGTACTCTGTATGATAAAATCCCGGATCTACCAAGACCTAGTCAGTTACCTACAACTCCTTTTGGCTCTCATGCCGCTGATGGTGTAATTGGTTCTGTTAGTACTGGTAAAAGTAAGAAGAAGTCTTTCAAGACTACTTCTCCTATTATCATTTTACCCGATTCACCCAAAGGAGCTTCTTCCTTAGAAACTTCTGTTGATATCCATGTTGTAGAGACATCTATGGCTAAATCTAAAAATGATAGTAAGAGGAAAGGTAAGAATAAAAAGAAGAAATCTTCAAAATAAAAAACTGATACAACTAAACCAACTGACGAAAAACGTAAACCTCGATACCCTTTTCTCATCTGTGACCAGGATCATTTTACGAAAGAGTGCCCACATAGAGCCGAGTTATCAAAATTCATTAAAGGTTTGCCTGTACCTTCTGTCTTGAAGGGATCCTTTTCCCACTAAATATAGTAACATGGTTGGATCTTCCTCCAATCCAGTTGAAGATATTTTAATGGTTGCAACGCGATCGCAATATTACGGTAGTAAAAATACTGGTAAAGAAGTAGAAACATCCAATTCTATATCAACTACATCTTCTTCAGTTTCTGATCCATTACAGATCGAGAAAAAAATCCTGACTTAGTGATTAAACTGCCTGCAAAGGGTGTACTTCGTAAATCAACTTTCAATCCACATGCGAGAGCTGCTCAGAATTACAATATTGTTGAAGATTTGGCAATTTTCCCTTCAGCAATGTCGGCTTTGGAAGTATTGCAATCATGCCCATCCCAAAGAAAATTACTTTTGTCAGCCTTAGGAGCTGTAGATCTCCAGGATTCAAACCTCATGATCTTCAATTTAGAAAGTTTTACACTGCACCTACCTCATCAAATGGCTTTTCAAATTCTAGTAATAGTCAAGAACAATCATATCTTTCATACTATTGTTGATGAAGGGGATTCTACGTGTATAATGTCGATAAAATGTTGGAAATCACTTGGTTCTCCAACAATCAACCAATCACCAACTATTCTCAAAGCGTTTGATGGAAGATTTTTTCAGCCATATGGTATTTTACAAGATCTACCAATAGAGGTCGAAGGTAAAATGGTTAATCAAGATGTGGAACTGGTTGATGCCCCTCTGGATTATAACCTTCTCTTGGGTCGTAGTTGGTCTTACGCTATGACTATTGTTGTATCATCGATCTTTCATCTCATCATGTTTCCTCATAAAGGAAAGATCGTTAAGAGATATCAGCTCTCATATTATTCATCCGACCCAGCTTATACTGATATTATTCAACATATCGAAAAATCGACTATCCCTTATAAGGATGTCGAAGTAGGTTTGATTAAAGATTCAGCTTTACTGGGAAATTTTTCCCTGCCTCCTCCTAATGTACAAACTTCTATTGCTAATATCAATATGATTACATCAAGTACTATTTCCTTTGATGATCCTTGGATAGTACTTTCAGAATCAGAATTGGATTCTTTTGAGGGCCCGATGCCTTTGAGTCCTTTTGAGCTAGCATATCAGAAAGTACAGTCATTTTCTGATACCCTTTCAACCGAATTTGATCCAGTGAATGTGATCAATCAGGAGTCGTTTTCAATATTGAGTTTAGCTTCGACACCAATTCCGGATCCTGCTCAACAATTTTTCCATGCTGATGAGCATATTCGTGAATTATTGTCGGTGGATGAATTACCATGGGAAGATTTACACCATAGGTCTTCATTTTTACCTGATCTCAATCATTTTGAAAATGATTTTTCCTCTATTTTTAACATTGATTACATCAAAGAACCTCAGAATCCTCTCTCACATGCCAATTCTTAATTGAATTTAGAAAATATTTCTACGACGGTTCCTCTTGACATTTCAGTAAAACCTGGAATTGTTGAAAACATTCACATAGGTGCTTCTTGTATGCTTGAAGAAATTCAAGCATATAAGGCCCTGTTTCAGGAATCCCGCGACATATTTTCCTGGCCATATGAAGATTTTCCAGCAATTGATCCATCAATCATTGTACATGAAATTAAGACATACCTGAATGCCAAACCAATCAGATAGAAATTACGTCAGATTCATCCGAAAAAATCTGCCACTATCAAAGTAGAAGTTGAAAAATTACTTCATGCAAATTTTATTTATCCAATCCCGTTAATGGACTGGGTATCTAATATTGTTCTGGTCAATAAAAAACAAGGAAAAATAAGAGTATGTATCGACTATAGGGATATAAATCATTCTTGTCCTAAAGACAATTATCCAACCCCTTACATCAATCAAATTATCGACAATTGTGCTGGAAATGAAATGTTCTCATTCATGGATGGATTTTCCGGCTACAATCAAATAAACATACTCCCTACGAATCAACCTAAAACAACTTTCATTTGTCCATGGTGAACTTTTCCTTATCACAAATTACCTTTTTGCCTTAAGAACGCTGGCGCCACTTTTTAGAGGGTCATGTATTATGCATTTCACGACATTAAGGATATTTTGAAACCCTACCTCGATGATTTTCTTGCTCATTCTTCCCATAGAGCAGATCATATTACTCATTTACGAGCTATCTTTATGAAATGTAGGCACTATAAGATTCGTTTGAATCCTCACAAATGTGTTTTCTGCGTAGAATCCAGATGATTATTGGGATTTATTGTCTCAAAGGCAGGCATTCGTTTCGACCCATCGAAGGTTGAGGAAATCATCAATTTACCTCCTCCTTATACTCTTCGCCAACTCCAAATTTTGCAAGGGAAAGCAAACTTTTTACGTCGATTCATTCCTAACTACGCCAAGTTAACAAGAGGTTTCACTAGGTTGTTGAAACAGAACATTCCATTCTTTTGGGATGAGGTTGCTGATCGATCGTTTGATGCTTTGAAAAACGCGTTGACACATGCACCGTTATTGCATCCTCCCAACTAAAACCAATATTACTTTTTGTATTTCGTCGCTTCCGATTCCATGATAGGGATGGTTTTAGTTCAGGAAGATGAATTCCATAGTGAACATGTGATTTACTATCTTAGTTGAAATTTGCATCCGACTAAGATCAAATACTCACATGTGGAGAAATTGGCCTTGGCAGTTGTTCAAGCTGTCCAACGTTTTCATCACTACATACTTTTATGCAAAATGACAGTGATCTCTGATTACAACCCTATGATGTACATCTTGACCAAAAAATTTCTAGGGGGGAAATACTCCAAATGGATTGTTATCCTGTAGGAGTTTGATTTGGAATTTGAAAATTCCAAATCCAAGAAATCATTGATATTTGCTGAACTTATGTGTGATTTCCCACGTACTGATACAGAAACTGTGGCGGAACAACCAATCACAAATGAATCCTTGTTTATTATTGGTAACATTGATCCATTATATGGAGATATTATCATATATCTTCAAACCCAATCTTTTCGACTTGAGATTTCATGGTCACAACGACGAAAAGTTTTTTTTCACTCTCAACAATATCACATTGTTGGCGACACACTTTACCATCGTGGTGCAGATTCGGTTTTTCGACATTGTCTAACTCATGATGAAGCTGAAAAGGTTTTAAATGACTATCACTCCGGAGCATGTGGCGGTCATATGTCTGGGTATGCCATAGCCCAAAAGATATTGCGCGCAGGTTATTTTTGGGCGTCTATGTTTAAAGATTGTATTTACGTGGTCCAAAAATGTCATAATTGTCAAATCTTCGATCAAAAAATGCGTGCACCACCTACTCCTCTTCATCCCATAATTATTGTCAGTCCTTTTGCAAAATGGGGCATCGATTTCATTACATGTAACCCTCACTCGGCTAGGGGGCATGGGTACATTATTCTAGCAGTAGATTATTTTACCAAATGGGCTAAGGCGATGCCTACATTTGTGGCAGATGGAAAAAATGCAGCTACTTTCATATTCAATCATGTGATTGCTCATTTCGGTGTGCCCCAAGCAATAATTACTGATCACAAGAGCCATTTTTGAAATATCATGATGACCGAGTTAACAAACTAGCTTGGCCTGTGCCATGAAAGTTCTACACCATATTATCCGCAGACTAATGGTTTAGTTGAAGCAATTAATAAATTTTTAGTCACCATGATCAAACGAATCATTGGAATTCATAAGTCAAATTGGCACACCATGCTCTTTTCAAAACTTTGGGCATATCGAACCTCAGCAAAAACATCAACAGTTTTTACCTCTTTTCAACTGGTTTACGGTTTAGAAGTGATATTACCCATTGAATGCAAAATACCATCACTCCGACTAGCCATAGAGTTATTAACAGACACTTCTGAAGAGGAGAAACATTTTTTATACTTGGCTCAGTTAGATGAGAATTGGCGCACCGCTTTTTTTGGAGAGGTAAATCCCCTCTTCGGACAGAGGCGATCCCTACTAGCCCAGATCGGGTCTAGCAACAATCGAGTCACGCTAAGATGCAGGTTCCTAGTTACAAAAGACCAAGATGCGACAAGAGGCCTACCTTAAGTCCCACGCTGCTATCGCTTGCAGAGAAGATAGCACTTCCATCCCTCACTTTGGTAGATCACAATTCTCCCACCTAGCACGTTCGAACACCTGCACATACACGAAGAAAAAACAAACACACAAGCATAAAACCTAATAAATGTGACTATGTATCAGTCAGAGAAGATATAACTCATAACACAAGACATGAACATATGACTGGAACCATAATCGAAGTCATTTATTATTAATCAGAAAAAAAAAATATACAACCTGAGCTCTGACACTAGATCTTCCTTCGGCGGGTCAACAATGGAGCACATCTCGATTAAGCTCATTGGGATGGGACAAGGCTCTCTCTCTTCGGTTGTCTGACGATAATATCCTTACTACTGATTCAACTTTATTCAGGCTAGCTTGCAAAGGGAAAATGACAAGCTTATATAGATGGAGGAAAGGGAGTTGGGATCCCTACAATGGTGGGATTGGCCCTATCCTCAAGGAAGCTTCCATGATAGGTGGAAAACCACTTCCCCTACATAGAGATCTGGAGCCAAACCTCCCAAATCATTTTAGAGACTCGTTCAGGAGTTGGTTGGAATCAAACTTCCGCCATTTATTTTTTAAAAACAATCCTTATTAAACCTGGCACGAGTAATACACTGGGACAGAGCGCCAATTGGCATGCCCTCTTTGGTGGATTTCCCCCATTGGCGCGAGGGCTGAACTAGATAGTCGCGCCAAGGCCAAAAGGTCTATTTTTTAGGCTTTTCATATGAAACTTTCTTCAGAGGAGTGATTGTCTTTGTCAAGGGGGATGCCATGAAAGTGATTTAAGGTCATGTCACTTCTCAAAGGTCACGGAATAGGCCCTCCAATGTGCAGGACGAGGGATTGCAGGGATGGTGATAAATTACTATGTAATAGATGCCCCCTAAAGCATGAGGCCTGAGAGAGAGAGAGGGGTGAAATGATTTACGAGAACGTGTCCAACTGAAAACACTGCCGTTGAAAAACTTGCGTAGACAAGTACAACTAATATCTCAAATACATGATTTATGCGGTATGGGCGCAGCCATCCATAATAGAGTATACAATAATCAAAATCTGAGGCATGGACGCAACCATCCAGTAAGGATTGATAAATAGACTCAGGTATGGTCGCAGCCACCCAATCAATGAGTCATGTAACCAATCATAATAATCTACAAAATCCGTAGCCTGGATTCTAATAGAAAAAATCTAGGGTCTTGCGCTCCATCTCGACCCGAACAAAGTACAAGTTCAAGCATGTGAATTAGTGAGCTGAAGTCGAACATGAAAGAACATCATCTGATTACCATCCAATGATGAAAGTCGTTAACATACGCGAGAGGAATCACCAATAACGATAATGGCCCTCAAGTTATTGTAGGTACAATCCATGGAATGTGAATAGTGAGCTGGCATCGAACACCAGTAGAATCGTTCGATCGAAGGTCAATGATGAAAGCCTTGCGTCGAATGCAAAGAAACTGCCATTGAGGCATGCAGGCTCCAAGGTACCGTAAGGGAGTCTCTAGATCATCTTCCTGGATAATGAGCTGAAGTCGACAGGAAGTGACCTTGATCGAAGGTGGGCCATAGTGTTTCCCACATCATCGACTTGAAACAGAGGAATATAATGTTTGTGAATCAGGATCAGATGAGAATCAGAGGAAGGTTGAAACTGCAGAGATCAACTTCTCTTGAACATATCAGCGGCACGATAGTGGATTTGGCAGTATTTGACATCAAAAGATTAGAGGTCATGATGACGAGGCAAAGAGAAGATGAGAGGTCAAAAGGGATCACCCAAACCCATGGAGGTAAGTGGAAAACAAGATGAGATGTCCCCAACCCGACACGAATGCAAACAAGTGCCATGTTCAAGAGCGACATACTGCCTACACAATGACAACACTGGTTTCATTTTTTCCCCACCATTTCTGGAGGGTACCTCTTTATTTTTACACAAGCTTGAAGAGGATACCATATGCTTGTCATATAAGTTCTTCCTTCGGACGAATCCAACCTAGTACATTTAACGATCCATAGGAAGGAGAAACTCGAGTAACGTAATTAAGATGGAATCTGATGTCATAAATTTTTAATGAGTTTGACAAAGGAAGAACTCGACGCCTTTTCATGTTTAGAGAGTTTGGAAATACAGCGAAAAATTAAACTCCAACAGTCCCTTTTCATATATAGTTCCTCAGATCTGAAAAGGTAGAAAACTATGTCTGAGAAAGCCTCCTAGTCGCGATAGGCCAAGGTATTCCTTTTCGTAAATAATTTATCCTAGCCAGGAAAAGGGGTAAACGTATACTGGGTAGATGTCATTTTGCAGCCACTTTAACGAGATCAAAATGACAAGCGACTCGTCAATATTTTCATGTTTAGAGAGTCAGAAAAGAGCTAAAAGATGAATCCTCCTGAAGGAACGAGTGGTATTAATGGTAGCTACTAGTTCCGGTAATGGTGGAACTACTCAGAACAAGTAAAGTTCAAGAGGCTGGCTAACAAGACCACTCATCACAGTGGTTCCTCCAGAATGGGTAAAACAACCAAGTGAAGCCATATGATCGGCCAAGAAGATAATGACGATGGAATGAGAAAACCAAGGTTCATCTAGAAAAAATAGGCTAATAAAATGGCAATCACAAGAGGTAAAATAGAAATGGTTTCATTTTTACACAAGCCTGAAATTAGAAAACTCTGCTTGAAGTTGATTTCATTTTTACACAAGCTTGAAATGGAAACAAACTATGCTTGAAGAATTTAAGCATGCCCCCAGCATGGTGACTCAATTCGAGGTACATGCCCCTTAAGCTTCAATCCATATGAAAGGTAGATGAAGTGAAGGTTCAAATTACAAGATCAAGAGAAAGACTTGAAGGGGATTTTACGAGATCGAAACAAAGACTCGAATAGAATAGGAAAGTGTTTCATTGTTTTAATGAGGTTGACACATTAAAAGAACTACCCTCAAAAGAGCTTGTTTCATTTTTTAAAGAGCTTGAGACAAGAAAACAAACTATGCTCCGATGACCGTGTTTCATTTGTTAAGGAGCTTGACACAAGAAAACAAACTCTGCTCTGACGGACCTTGTTTCATTTGTTAAGGAGATTGACACAAGAAAATGAACTCTACTCCGACGGACCTTGTTTCATGGTTTAAGGAGATTGACACAAGAAAACGAACCCTGCTCCGACGACAACTCATCATGATGTATAAGAAGTCATCGCTTCCAAGAGTTCCACACCAGATGGGAGAACAACATCTCGGAAATCAAGACCCAATGCCCCTAGCACACTATGCACGACGGCATCATCACTGATTACAGGCACGGGGTAGGTATCCACATAATTGACATGCGGCGGGGATGACACAAGCGGTGGATAAAGATCTGGCAGGGGTGATGGTGGACTAGCTTCCATATTCAGACCAAAGAATGAAATTTGATCGACGGTCACAATCCGACCTTGGTGTGGAAAACACATCACACCAAAGAGGGAGGAGACAAGCGCTCCCATGGCATAAGTATAATCGCAACCCAAGAGCAAATTAAAGTCCAAGGGGCCAGGAACAACCATCACATCCATATGGACAGTGTTCCCTCCCAAAGTAACAGACAAATTTGGAAGGATCCCTAATGGTTGACTAGTTCCTCTGTTAAACGCCAACAGATTCTGTGTAACAGGCATAAGCGGTGGCTAACCGAAAGCTTGCCAAGTATTTGAGTATAGAAAACTAACAGACGCGCCTTCATCTATTACAGTGCTAGGTACGACCAGACCAGAGGTTTGTACCTTTATCTCAAAAGGAAAATAAGACGGAAGGCGGTATCCTACAAATCGACTCTCGTCAAAGGAAGCAACCAAACTACTCAGAGGGGCTACCATCGAACTGAGATGGTCTTCCCCTGGTGTTACGGAAGAAGAAGAAGCATCCTTTATGACCTCCATCATGGAGTCAGGAGGGGTATCCTTCGGGACCTCCATCACGGGAGGCGAAGGAGCAGCTTCTTGAGGTATAGGGACAGGAGAATCTTTCTCCAAGTTCGAAGAATCTGAAGAAACAAGAAGAACCTGAGGGGTGTGAGATCCACTCTCAACGGAAAAGACTTGGTGCACCGCAGATGGGGCCAGCTCAATCGACCCCACGACCAATGGTTGGTCAGGAATGGATTCCTAAATTTGAATTTCCGGAGGAGCGGGATTGACCAAGGATGACTCTTGACCAATCGTAGAATCAGTAGGTGGAGGACTCAAAGAAAGCCGTTTATAACCAGTCGGGGGGCATGGTGTAGAAATATTTGAGTTTTCCAAAACTTTATTGGCTTCATCCATATATGGACAAAGGTGAATGGCATGGTGCCCTTCACACAAATTATAGGGATTGGTAATCTTACCCTACTTCTTAGGAGCCTTACCAGCACTAGTTGAAGATGTGCCCCGAACCTGACTCCTAGAAGCTAAAGGCAACGGAGGGCGATCGTTGGACCATACTTCGAGCACCTTGGGAATGGTAGGGCAGTCTCAAAGAATATGGTCTCCTGTGCACAACATGCAAGGGAACTTGACTTTTTGCAGAGGGTTGGAAGGTTTATCAAGAGGAGATGTTTTAGGAGCAGTAGCTGCAGCCTTAGCCTATCTCTTATTGGACTTATTCTTCTTTGTCTTCTTCTTCTTCTTCTTAGCCACCTGGTTACTCAAATCTAGACTTTCACCAGGTGAAGTAAAAGAGGAGGACGAAGAAACAAGTGAAGAAGGGGAGAGGTCCACCTTGGATTCAACATGATGTTGCTCAGGCGGAGGAACGGATGGTATGGTAGCCGAGACATTCAGGACCACAGAGGTTGAAAACAACCAAACAGGCAACCCAAAAATTAACCCAGGAAGGGACAACGTTGCCATATAAGGAGCACCAACATTTCCAAAAGGAGTAAAAAGACTAGGATTCCCATCGGAGGGGATTCCTTGGTTGGTGAACTCTGGAAAAGTTGCCATCGGAAATGACCTTAGAAAAAAAACCTAAGGAAACTAAATTTAACCAGGAATATTTCGTGGTCGCTTAATTTTTAAAACATTGAAACCAAACTCTACTATTTCATCTTTTAAGAGTCGAGAAACAGGCAAAAGGTGACTCTATCGCTTTCAGATTGGAAAAAAGCGTGAAAGGACAAGCACTTGATGAGCCTTTCAAATTTAATGAGTCAGAAAAGATCGAAATGACTACCCTAGAACTCTAGGCAAAAGGGTGTACAAGATATCCGTGAACTGTAATATACACCTTGGTTCAAAAATGAAAGAGAAATCAACCAAGGACTTGACGTATGTGCAGGCAATCTCCCCGAAGGCTGTGTTGGGTGTATCACGGGTATAAGGCGGCAGACTCGGCTTCCTATGGATAAAGGATAGCAACCTAGTGGGGTCTCCCTTTATATATGCGACGGTACAGGGAGCATAAGTCCGTACTAGCACTGTCTAAAGCCAAGAGGCGAATGACAGCTACTAAGTTTAACGACGCCGGAACACATCACTAGCCTAGACCTCTAAATATTTTGTTAATGTTTCAATGTTCCCTTAAGGTAAATTGAATAAATTTTAGAGTTGATCTTCAATTATGTTTCAATTTCAGGCCCTACCACATGTCACTTGAAAATATCCTATATGCAGCTATATGACGAAAGAAATATTTCAATTCGATGAACGCTATCTAGTTAAGGGAAGAGCTTCAAACAATGATGCAACAAATAGAAATATTGAAAACGAAACTTTTCCAAACTAGATGACTTTCACTATTCAAAATTAATCTCAAACATTCAATGATGCGAATCATTAGGGGAATTTTGAGGTCTAAAATGGGCCTCCTAAGGAAATTATAAAATAATAGTGGAAAAAATCTAATAAGATTTGATGACATCATCAAATTTTAGAGGGAAAATAGTAAACTACTAATCATACTTCAACTTATCTCCCAAGCCTATCGCATTTAAGCCGCATTAAGTTGTGAATTTGACCCCCATCCGTATGAGTACCCATACGTACACTTCGATGGGTCCTAATTGGCTAATTTAAAAAATGAGAAATACATAAAAAAAACGTGATTACAATCACGTTTTTTATGTATTTCTCATTTTTCATGTAGAAGAGTTCATCAAAAGTATGCAACATGGGTACTCCTTGGATGAGGAATTAAATTCCGCATCCAACGAGTACTCCCGCTCGAAATTTGAGTAAAAATTTTGGGAGATAAGTTTAAAATACGAGTTGAAAAAGTAGTTTTATTATTTTATTATTTTTTATTATTTTTACTTTTTTACTCCAAAAATGGTGAATCATCCATTATGGATGACATCATCATCTTGAATCCTATTGGTTGTTATAAAGTTTATTTTTTTTGTACATTTTTCTTATGAGGCCCATTTTAGACCTCAAAATTCCCCTAATGAATGCAATGTAATCTATGCAAAATCCTCTTTTCCGAAAACCATGCAATTGTAATCTATGCACAATTTCCTTTTTATTTTCAAATGATAAGAATGCACTCAATGCATTTTTCAATGAAATGAGAATCTACTTAATGCATGCTTTTAATGAAAGAGAATGCACTCGATGCGATCTTTAGCTTTTAATCACTAAACAATGTGATCTAAGCTCAATAATAAATCTCAAAAATACTTTTCAATGCAATGTAATCTAATGCATTCTAACAAAAAGAAGACTATGAGACGAAAACTGAATGAACAAAAATCTTCTTAATGAAGGATGAATGCAAAAGGGATGCAAACAAACACTAAGAATGCAATTGTTGTTTCAAACACTTTGTAACGAAATTCCTCAAAAGGCGACAAGACATATGAGGTCAAACACAAAGAGGACTTCCAAAGCATGAGATCAAAGCAAGGCATTCATTCCCTTTTACATTGAGCAATCATGGAAAGAAAACATTTCAGCTGAACAATGAGAAATGTAATCTATGTTCATACAGAGAAAAGACCGGAAGGGAAAGACACACCGGTGAAGGATTTAGGGAAAAAATCTCTATTTTCACACACCCTAAAATTGGCATGACTTTTGTGGGTGAAACTAGCGCCAACTGGCGCGACTTGCTCACTGAAAACTAGCGCCAATGGAAAATTGGTGTGGGTTTCTAACTGACAACAAGTGCCAGCACCTGAAAATGAAAAAACAAATAATTTCTCCCAACCAAGAACAAACTCACCACTTCAAGAAAAATATAAAAACAACCCAGAAGGAAAAGCACTGACCAAAAAAAACTCCCGAACAAGGGAAAACCCTGACACCTATAGGAAATGGCACAACTGTCTGGCTGTAATCCGTGCCAGACAGGGGATGGCGCAAGTGATGAACTAGCAACTTGCGCCAATCGGCATGACTGTCAGGGTGTAGACTGCGCCAAGCAAGCCAACCATGCAAAGATGAAAATTTCGGAAAAGTAGAGGTCGGATCTGATCCTCTGGGGCTGAATAGAGGTTTTACACCAGAAGGAGACAGACCAGAAGAGAAAATCAAGCAGACAAAATCCAAAAGAAACCAAAAGATTCAAGAAAAACTCCAATCAAATTCCCAGTGGAGTCGCCAGTTTTTTGGAGAGGTAAATCCCCTCTGCAGATAGAGGCGATCCCTTCTAGCCCAGATCGGGTCTAATAACAATCGAGTCATGCTAAGACGTAGGTTCCTAGTTACAAAAGACCAAGATGTGACAAGAGGCCTAGCTTAAGTCCCACACTACTATCGCTTGCATAGAAGATGGCGCTTCCATCCCTCGCTTTGGTAGATCACAATTCTCCTACCTAGCACGTTTGAACACCTACACGTACACGAAGAAACAACAAACACACAAGCGTAAAACCTAATACATGTGACTATGTATCAGTCAGAGAAGATACAACTCATAACACAAAACATGAACATATGAGTGGAACCATAATCGAAGTCGTTTATTATTAATCAGAACAAATAAAGATACAACCTGAGCTCTGACGTTGGATCTTCCTTTGGCGGGTCAACAGCAGAGCACGTCTCGACGAAGCTTGTCTAGATGGGACAAGGCTCTCTCTCTTTGGCTGTCTGATGATAATCTCCTTACTACTGATTTAGTTCTATTCAGGCTAGCTTGCAAAGGGAAAATGACAAGCTTATATAGATGGTGGAAGGGGATTTGGGATCCCTACAATGGTGGGATTGGCCCTATCCTCAACGAAGCTTCCATGATAGGTGGAACACCACTTCCCCTACATGGAGATCCGGAGCCAAACCTCCCAACTCATTTTAGAGACTCGTTCAAGAGTTGGTTGGAATCAAACTTCTACCATTTATTTTTAAAAAACAATCCTTATTAAGCCTGGTGCGAGTAATACACTGGGACAGAGCGCCAGTTGGCATGCCCTCTTTGGTGGATTTCCCCCATTGGCACGAGGGCTGAATTGGCTGGTCACTCAAAGGCCAAAAGGTCTATTTTTCAGGCTTTTCATAGGAAACTATCTTCAGAGGAATGATTGTCCTTGTCAAGGGGGATGCCATGAAAGTGATTTCAGGTCATGTCATTGCTCACAGGTCATGGAATAGGCCCTCCAATGTGTGGGACGGGGGATTGTAGGGATGGTGACAAATTACTGTGTAACAATTGCATTAGCTATGGAGGCTCATGTGAAAAGAATGAAAGCTCAGTATGATAGAAGTGTTACCCCTCATAAGTTTTCAGAAGGAGACCTAGTTTTGATTTATGATCAAGCCAACGATAAACTAGGGGCTGGGAAATTTGAACCCATGTGGCATGGTCCTTACATTGTCAAGTGACAGATTGCAAAAGGGGCCTATGAATTGATTGATTTTGACGGTGTCTCTTTGCATGAACCCAGAAATGGACTTTATCTGAATAGATATTACGCTTGAATTTGTGTGGAGATCTTCTCTTTATATTAGTTATTTTTTAGCTGGTGTGTTATAGATTAGAAACGTGTGCCTAGCATAAGTGTGCTCTTACTATTATTCCCACTTATCTCAATACTTTTTTGCAGATGTCGACGTCCTTTCAAACGTATATTGGTTTTGCTGATGGCGGTTGTCGTAGTACACGGAACATCTCTTCTACAGCTTGGGTTATTTACTCACCCACTGACGAGTTAGTATCAATGCATGGGGTAAGTCTCAGTCAAAAAACGAACAATATTGCCGAATATAGTGCAATTATTGAATTATTATCGGAATCCATTTCATTTGGAATTCGGAGTTTGATCGTTATGTTAGATTCTGAACTCATTGTATTACAATTAAATCAAGTATATTCCATTATAAATCCAGTATTATTAAGGTTATTTTTAAGGGTTCATCTCTTGGAACAAGAATTCGACTATATTGAATATCAACACATTTCAAGAAGTTTAAATACATTAGCAGATGCAATTGCTTCTAATGTTATAAATAGACATTTGCGATAACAAAGTAACAAATCAACATTCCATAACATGATTGAACAGGTAAACTGGAAGTAATAGTATATCATAGTATAAATGTAGTGTTCAAAATATAGTACATCGTCTTCGATCATAGGGTCAAAGCACCTTATTATCGGGAAAAAGTGATACAAAAATGAGTCTAAAAAGTCAATCAACCACTATCCATGGTGATGTTCACGATAATACACCACTGCTCATGCCATCCTAGTCAAAAACCTCTTGAATGGACCACGAACACCTATGACATATCTCTGTAGACAAAGCGGGATAACATCTATAGTAGTCTCAGGAATATCTATAGTGAGCAGCTCCAAATGGTGCTCTAAGTCAATCAGGATCTCTGCAGTCTGATCCTGTGGGGGTGGTGGTGGTGGTGCTGAATCCCTTTGCCTCCGGTCAAAGGGGCAGAGAATGGCTGGTCGAGTTGGACCCACATCTGCATTTGAAAATTTTTGTTATCAGTTTTGGACGATTAAAAAAAAATAAAATTAGAAATTAGAACATGTCAAAAAATATTTTTACCCGATTCATCCCACTGAGCTCCTGGAGGAAAGGGTATCTCCCGGTCGCCACAAAAGTCCATGCTAGCATAAGGAAAATCCTGTATAACAAAAATTTTGCGTTCCAGCCAACAAAAATATGTAGGGGGAAATCTCACAATCTCCCCACCCTCACCGTGGCGGGCCATCAAAGCAACCCAACGAACCATCCTATGCTCTTGAGGCCAACCAGCATCGACAAGAATGTGCTGTGGGGCTAACATGGGGATCCTCTCTAGAGCAAAGGTGACTACAATGGACCCATATCCAAAAAAATTTGGCTTCCCATTCTTTGCTCTGGTAAGTTGGCCTTTCACATTTGCCAACACTACCTTGCACCAGTTGTATATGGTGCCTCGAAAGAAATCTACTGCTATGCGCATTTGAGAACCAGTGGCTACATGCAAAGCTGCACTTCCGCACAGCTTGACAACGGCAAAAGCGATCACTTTCAGCTCTAGAAAGATGATAGTTTTTATGTCAATCCATTTGACCCGGGGATTGGCCTCATCATTGCAAAACTCCAATTGTAGGATGGCAATAGACTGGCCACCTAGCCTAGCCCCAAATAGAGATAATGGTTCGCCTCTCCTGGAAAAAATAGTAAAATATAGATGTCTTCTGGCTCAATCTCGAACCGGTGACCTCTGATCACAAAACACTGGTCCTGAATATCCCATTTACTTACCAGCAGAGTAAGAATATCCACTTGAGCTCTCATGCCACTGATAGCCAAAAATTTGTAAAGCCCGCATGCTCTTAAAGATTGAAAAGTTGGTTGATGAAGCATTGCTACTTCATCTACTTATTCATGCTCTCGTTCTCACCAAATGAGCATTGTAGATGTCCTAAAACAAGTAAAATGAAGGATTAGAATTATTTTCAAGCAAAAAATCTGGGTAATTTAGGAAGAAAATATGTTTTTAAACTTGCCACGGTGCCTCCGCAGTTTACGCTCAAGGACAGTGCATAGATACGCATGGGCCCTGTGTTAAAAGTGCGGGGCCCCGCCATTTTTCTTTGTAGAAAAATGTCAGGGTTTGCATGTACCTAATGCATTAGGTGCGGACCCCCAAGGGAAAACTTTTCGGCATATTTTCCTCCCAAAAATGAAAGTTTGACCCAAAATTAAAAAAATGAACAGATGAAATGCAAGATAAGGAGGTTGTGGATTACCTGAAATAGACAGTTTTCGAATTCGACGGTCAATTTTCCCATAATATTCTCTGAAGCATTTTTTGCCCAGAGCTCTAAAAACTTCACTCCAAATTCAAACGGTACAAATGAACATGAAAAACTCCTTTTAATAAGTTTTTTCGAATAGATGAATTTTAAATTTGTTTATTTTTAACTTTAAAAATTATTTTTTCAAAATATCTTTATTATTGAAATAGGTATGTTTAATTTTTCGAGTTTTTGTGCAGAATAATGGACTTTTCAGGAAAAATAGTCATTTTTGACAAAGAGTAAATTTTTATCAATTTTTCGGGCTCTTTAAATTTTACGAAAAAGCGAAACCATGGAGTCCTCTTTTAAGCCCTTTTTAGACTCTCTAAAAATGAAAAGATCACCGAGTACTTGACTATTCGAACTCGTTAAAGTAAATGAATAGTCGTCCCTTCAGTATAAGTTTACCCCTTTTCCAGACTGAAATGGACTATTTACAAAAAAGGTATACGTTGACTAATCATGGTCAATAGAGTTCTCTCTTGCATTATTTTATCCTTTTTTAGGCCTGAGAGACTAAATTTACGAAAAAGTACACCCAAGGAGTTTTCTTAAGTTTTTCTTCTGACTCCCTAAAAATGAAAAACACCGAGTTTCTCCTATACTGGACTCATTTAAATTTAACAGTAAAGGACCTGTCGATTACAAATAAGAAGGGACCACTCCTTCTTAGGGTTCGATTTTAAACTAAGTTTGACTCATTCGAAGGATGAGCTTATAAACAAGCAGATGTTATCCTCCTCAAGCTTGTCAAAAATAAAGAGGTACTTGCCAGAAATGGTTGGGAAAAAGAGAGAAAAATAGATTCGCTTGTCACACTTGGATTTGTAAAATCATTACAACACTCTTGAACACGACACTTTTTGTTGCACTTCTACCTGGGTTGGGAAATCCTTTGCCTATCAGTTAATCAAACCACATTGAAAGTCTCCAGCCATTTTCTGGGTATTAGCTTAGGTCAATTGTCACCAAACCATCTGTAGTGTCGTTATGTGTTCAAGAGGACAGTCAAACAAACCATCAATCTGCGAACACTTGTCTCCATTCGTGTTGACCATCCCTGAGTCAGTCCTTGCAAAAATTTCTTCAAAACTTGATCTATGGTTTCATGTCATGAGCTTGCTTATGACGGATCGCTTTCTATCGATGACAGCTCATCATCTAGGAATTTTATCTAGAATCTATCAGTGCCTTGGAATCTACATGCCTTAATAGCAGGTTTCTCGCCTTCGACGACAGGTTACATCATTTACCTTCGATCGAATGATTCCATGAAATGTTCGACTTCGGATCACATATTCACATTTTGTGGATTGTACTGATTACTTTGAGATCCATTTTCATTATTGGTGGTTTCTCTCACACTTGTTAACAGTTCACATCATTGACTGGTAATCAAGTGGTTTCTACCATGTTCAACTTCAACACATTTAATCACATGGATAGAATCGTACTAGTTCGGGAAGCAGAAATCAAGACCCTGGATCTAGTTTCCACCATCTAGGCTGCGAGGAGTTTTATTATTCATTATGCAATAGAAGATTCATTACAGATGGTTGCGTCCATGATGTGTATACATTATTGATGTAATAGTAAAATCATTTCTGTATCAGAACAAGTTTAGTTAGTTTTTTATCTGAGTATAGGAATGCCTACCTCAGATATGATATATATATATGTGTGTGTGTGTGTGTGTGTGTGTGTGTGTGTGTGTGTGTTGCGTTGAATGTTTTTACAAGGTTCCGGCTGGGGTGTCCACAGGCTAATCCTTGAAATGATAAAGCACATCACTCTTCGAATATTCTCAGAATTCGCACTTTAGGGGGCAATTTGTTACACTGAAATTTGTCACCATGACATTTTAGTACTCCCTTGAAAGTATACAATATCAAAGTTCCCAAAATCAAGCCTTGAAACTAAGAGAAAATCTCATAAAATCCTTAAAACTCTGGTACCGCACTTTCTCCTAGTTTTGCCTACGATCTCACACTTTTTGGCCATAAATCCTGCGGAGCCAAACGCACTGTCTATTTATTAAAAGTGCAGACCCATATAAAAGTTTAAAAAGGCGCAAGTAAAATATAGAATCTCAATTTAAGTCATTTTTGGAAGCTTCTAAAAACAATCATGTGGTGGAAAGATCGCTCCTTTCATGTTCATGCATCCCATCCAATAAGGAGCTAACCCCTTGATGTAAGGAACTAATCCCTTTGAAGGAGGACTCTATCCCTTCTTGTATGGAGCTATAACCTCCTCTTCTCCACTATAAAAAGAGGCATAAGGCAGCCTCAAGGGGTTACAATTGATGAGTTGAAGTTCTAGTATTGTTGGAGGCGAAGTGCTGTTGAAACTTAGACCCTTTTAGCCGAGATTTCATGTGGGAAGGATTACATACTTGTATGTATCTCGGTTGGAAGAGTGCAAGGCTGATATAAGTAAAGGAAATGCCTGCTCCGAACCCTAGGAGGACCTGCACAACATCAAGGCGGACACAGTTGTAAGGCTCTTCTTTATTTAAGTTAATACAAATAAATATGTTTTTCTCAATAAGCTGTCAATTGATTGTTTATTTTATGGATTCCTCGATCACCATAATGGATATGATTTATGAATATATGCTATGCAGGTGCTATTTGATGTTTTCTTGTTTATGATTGTAGATCTTCGAAGGGAACTCTTTCGAGCGATTGAAGGACTACTACTAGGAACAAGCATTGGATTAAAGGTACGATTGTTAAACCTTTATAACATTTAATCATAAATTGCAATATATCTAGAGAAAGATAGTTTTATTTGTCCGTTTGTTGCTAGCTATCCGTAGGAAACTTGGGAGGTCTATCTTGTCTGCAAGAATTACTAATCTTTCCAACAGATGTCACTCTATTTTGCAATATAAGGGATCGAGTGTCATGTCAAGCCTTGATGGATGACAAAATTTTAAATCAATGCAACCACCTTGATTTCACCTCCTGTCTTGAATGATCTTATTTATGTGCAGATGGAAAGAGTTTTAAGTAGTGACCTCAATTTTTTATTCTTAGGGTAGTCTCCTAGGGTTTCCTTATCATTTAAAAATCATCAAACATGCTTGCAAATGAGTGTATTTGATAACACCTACCCTTAACCATGCTTTAAGGAACCTTGGTGATGTCTTGGAGCAATTTTGAGTTGATTTGGAGAGTTTGCAGGGATTAGAAGCCTGACTAGCTAAATGTGCAGCACCTTCCCGAGTTTTCAGGTCTGCCAAAGGCATAGCTCCTGAACAGATTGTCGGGTTGGCCAAAGGCGTAGCGCCAATTTCTGAAGGCGTAACACCAGTTTCTGAAGGCATAACACCCTTTTGTAGAGGGAATGTAGAGGCATTCCCGGGGTCAAAATTGGGCCCATGATAGCTCGTTGGAAAGAGTATCCTATATAATTTCCAAATATACCTTTTTTTCTCTAATTGTTGTTGATTTTTTCTATCAAAAGTTGATTCTCCCAATACTGGTAAAAAAATGCTGAATGATTATACCGAAATGAAAATTCCTTGTGCAGACAACTTTTGGATGCCTTCCCCAACTCCAAATTGAGCTCATGATAGCTCGTTGGAAATATTATCCAATATAACTTCCAAATATACCTTTTTTTCTCCAATTGGAGTTGATTTGACCTGTGAAAATTGGATTCTCCGAAGACTGGTCAAAAAGTGTTGAATGATGGTGCAAAAATGCAGAGTGCTGGTACAGAAAACTTTTGGATGCCATATTCAAATCCAAATTGAGCTCAGGATAGCTCATTGGAAAGCTCTGCTAGTCTAGTTGGCATTTGACGCATCAAGGAAGTCATTTGGAGACTGCATATATGAGAAAATATGATTTTCCCAAGGTCACTCCAGAAGTGCATAAAATCTCTCGTGACACATGTATTTTTGACATTGCTCTAAAACCATGACACTCGTATAAAATATGAAGGCGGTTTTTATTTTTGGGCCTATGATGGAGAAAACCCTCTCTCATGTTTGTCAAATTCATCTATGTTTGGTCATAAACATAGTTTGAAACAAAGTTAACCCTATGAGTGACAAATGGCTTGGCTCTTGGAATGAATTCCTGGAAAATGATGTAGGCATGATGCTTATGAGTTGGTATGGCTTCATGCTTGCTTATATGACATACCATATGGATATTTTTCTCCTATTCCTCTTTTCCATAGCAAACCCTAGCTAAGTTGAAAGAGGAAATTAGGGTTTGGTGTAGGCAAAACAGGGGATTCAGGACTACCTTGTAGAGGGAGGGGAATGAACGGATTAAGGGTTGTCTAAATTCTTGGGGAAATTTTGATGGATAGGGATAGATGTTAGAGAGTAGGGGAAAGTGGAATTTCAAGGATTGAGCTAGGGGAAGGGGTCCAAAAGGGAAAAACACAGGCCTAGTCTCGAAAAGTGTCAAATTGTAGCAATAGGCCAGGTTTTGTAGAAAAATGATGAGTTTGAGGGATGGGAGTGATGGGAAGTGTTTAGGAAGGTATATTAAGGATAGGGGAAAATGAGGAAATGAAGTTATAAGCATGAAAGGAGGCTAACAAAGTTAGGTAAAAGCACATAAGAAGTCTTTTAAGAGCATCAGGGTGGCCATGGAATGGCAAGCTGGTGGAATAGTGAAAAAAATTTCTATAAGGATAATGAAGGCAGTGAGATTTCTAAAACTCACAATGTTCAGGGAATTTTGTTTTTAGAAATCTATAACCAATATTTAGTCATCTACAGATAGTAGAAATTACTGATGACTAACACATAACATGGTACATATCAAAATGTATGATAAAAAGAAAAAATCATAGTTTGAAATACATTGAGCATACAACAAAATTTATACGAATATTTGCATAATACAATGCTGGTGAAAATTAAAAGGTATGTGTGTATGTTTCTAACAAGTTTTCTTAGGTATGAGGTTAAGGTATTAAGTGACATACAAGTATTGGGTATATAAGAAAAATGTTGAGTAGTTAATCTAACATATGTATTCCATTTAATCTCATATAATTTTATAAATATTTTGGCCAGATGAGAAGTTTCTGTTTGACTTAAAGCTTAAAAGATATTAAATTTTTGTCACTATGCTCCAATGGATTTAAAATTCATAAGGTCGCAACTCCAATAGCATTTAAAATAATCCTCATAACATAAATAAGAAAAGAGAGATGGAATCAAATAAAACCATCATATACATACTTAAGTCTCTTGTCCCAGCTTCCAATTGCATGCAAGTTCATTTCTAGAATCCATGTAATTTCCTTAATAGGTGTATCATGCATGGCCATGGTCACTAGCTGAACCCTAGTCAGCAGTGGCTGCATTTTATCTTGTTTATCACAACCAACAGAGAAAACTTAGAAAACAATAGTGTCATCATCCTTCCATGTTGAATGAAGAACCTACATATAGAGGCACATTAAATAATATTAAAACTTAGAAGCATACTCTGAAACTTAATTAATGTTTCTTGCCATAAGTAAGCCACAACCCTAGTTCCTACAAGAATATTACAACTTTTGAATAAACTTCACAATAAAAAAAATAAAGGTAGTATAATTCCAGCCAAAATCTAAAGCACCTCAGAAGTTGGCCATGTGAAATTGCTGATTTTAGCTTGTTGGCCCCAATTTGATAGATCTCCCAACATCTAACTTGGTAATCCATGTTCCAAAATATAAAATAAGATCAAAATAAAAAATCGGTACAAATTTATTACAATAATATAGTTATCCCAAAAATCTCATATGAACGAGTCCTCATTTCAGTAAATGGAGACAGTTGAAAAAAACCTAATTCTCCCAGGATGTGGCCCCAAAATAGTTAGTTTTTGGACTGAAAGAAAGGCTTAAGATACTATCATTTGGGGGTTGCATGAACTGAAAAATAAATAAATTATGAAGATAATAATCTTATTGCGCTACATGATTCATGAATATGACTTAACATTATTTTGTAATAGATTACCAATAAAACAATGTAACATGACCCATGCATATAATACCCACATATAACAACAAAAAATAAATACAATGTCTAGAATTTAGGGGGTCAAAAAAAATTTCTCGTGCTTAACTACAATAAGTCACATCGACATGATGAAATTGGCTGCTATATAAAATATGAATGCCATGTATCCCAATGGGCCTGTGGTTGATGGTGCTTGCTTGCCATCCTAAAATAAAAATGGGGCATATGGAGGTAGGTGTTGGACTTGTGGCTCCTAGAGATGAATATTTAGTGCTCATCTTACAAACTAAACCCAACCCATGTTCTCCTTAAGGCCCGAGAAGCAGTGATTTTAAACCATTGACCAAGGTTCCATTCTCAAGGGTTTACCAAGAATTTGTGAAGGCACCCGGAGATGAATATAGAGTGCATGTATTACAGGCCCAAGCCCACTCCTGAATCCTAAATTATTCTTAAATATTGGCAAGAAAAGAGCTCAACACCATTAGAAAAATTTCCATTCCTGAATTCTTTACTTGGAAATCATGAGGGTACATGGAGTTAGGAGTTAAAATTATGGCACATATTTCATATTACGTACCCAAGCCCGCCCCAATGTTCCCGTAAGGCCTGCAGAGTGGGAGCTTAACATCATTGACATAGGTTCCATTCCCAAGGGCTTTATCCAGCCCCTTAGGGTAGCCTTAGGGCACCTTGAGCTAGGGAACAAACTCATGGCACCTGGGTATCAGGCCACCTGTTTTTATTAAAGATTAAGCCCACCTCCATGTTGTGGTTTGTCAAGAAATGGGGTCCATTTCACGTTTGATACAGACAAGGGAATGGTCCCTATTTCCCCAACATTCATTTTCTTTCCTTTTACTTTGTACCTAATTACTGATTCTGATCATTAATGCTTAGTTAGCTTTTCTATCTGCAATGAAGTTGTTTCCTTGGGAACATGGGTGAAGTTTACCTCTTTAAAGGAATTAATAAAAAATTGACATCTTCTAGTTAAATTATGGACATTGACATCTTTGGAGGGAACAAATCTTCTCATTGATCCAATAACCAAGAATATATATTAACCTAGAGATAATTCAACTCCTACCTTTTCAAAACAAAAACTTTGAGGAGCCAATGACATATCGAGGTTCCATCTAAAATATAATAGTTGTTCCTTTAAGGACTAGATTTGGATTTTTATAACAATTGAAAAGAAAATAAATGTGTGGTACAACATTTGGATTTCCATATATGGAACGTTGACCTTGATCAAGAGCACGAGTGAAGAAATGGTCATATAGTGGATGTCCATGGCTTGTATCCCTAAAGGGATTTTCAAAAAAATTAGAAAGGTTTGCTTCAAATATCATTGGGCAAGGAAGAAGGACAAAAGTGGTACTCCCTTTGTAAAATGGAAGAGAATTCTAAACCCAAAAAAGGGGGAAGTTGTGGACTAAATTTACCTATTTTCTCCCAAACATTAGCTGCAAAAGGAGTATGGATAATTCCATCTTCACCAGGATTGTGGTATTCAATGATGAATAAATAAATAAAGATCCTAAGTCTGGAAGAGTGGATGCACAACCCTAGAAGGACAGTTGCAAGAGATTCTTTGACTTGGAAATATTTGGCAACATGGAAGTTCCTAGGCTCTCCAACCATTTAATGAAACATTTACATGTCGAAAATCTATTTCATTTAGAAGGATATCTATAACAGAAGACATGAGAACTGGAGGCCAACATGATGAAAAAAACTAAATGTTTTAGTAACCCCATATGATTTGAAAGTGGAAAGGTATCATTAATTAGTACACACATTAAACAAAGTAGGCATAAAACTACATAATCAACCCAATAGTATTATTCAGGTAGCCAACAAGCAAGGAGACAATAAGGATAGAGGTGTTATTCCCCTTGTAAAATGGGAAATGGTTTCTAAACCCAAAAAATGGGGGGATAGGATCTGGAATGGAGAAGTTCTCTATTTTCTTCAAGGTATTGGCTGCAAGCCTGCAAAGGGAGTATGAAGAGTTTTGTCTTCAGAGGGATCGTAGAAATCAATAATGAAGAATAAATATATAGAGCGCCAAGTCTCAAATAGTGGATGCATAGCCCTAGAAAACCAATTGTAGGAGATCCAATGAGTTGGAAAGCTTTGATGATAGCATATCCCTTAGCTGGATACCACTTGGCTTGGTAAGTTGGGAATGAACAAAAGGTGCACAATGAAAATGATCTGTGGATCAGGGGATTGGAGATTTGTTGGTTCTCCAACTAGTCAGTGGAATATTTACATGCCAAAAATCTCATTCATTTAGAATACATGACCAAGGACCTAAAAATTGGTAGACAGAAATATGAAAACAAGTGAATTATTTGGGAATCCCAAATGATTTGAGAGTGAAATAAAATTAGTATATTAATGCGTTAAATCAAGCAGCCATAAAACTACATAATCAACCCACTAGTTTGGGAAGCCAATAAGGAAGGAGGGAAGGAGGACAAAGGTGGTATTGTGGAAATCATAGATGAAGAATAAATATATATAGATCCTAAGTTTGGGAGAGTGAATGCACAACCCTAGAAAACCAGTTGCAAAGAATTTAGTGAGTTGCAAAGCCTTGAAGATAGTGTATCACTAGATTGGTAAGTTAGGAATGGACATAAGGTGTGCAATGAAACTTGTAATTTGTGGGTAATATTGGAGGTTCCTAAACTCTCCAACCAGTTAGTGGAATTTTCACATGCCAAAAACCTTTCATCTAGAAGACATATAACCGATAACTTGAAAATTGTGGACAGAATAATGAAAAAAAGAGAATATTTTAGGAATCCCAAATGATTTGACAGTGGAATGGAACCAATATATAAATGCATTAAATCAAGAAGCCATAAGACTAAGTAATTAGCCCTGGTATTGTTTGGGTAACCAAAAAGGAAGGAGGGATATATAAGGTAAATTAGGGGTATAATGTTGAAGCAAATCAACTATAGAGAGGAGCAATGGAATTGGTAGTTGTTATGGAATCTACAAGCACCATTGAAAACAATAATTTTTCAATGGCTAACCTTGAAGAATAAAATATTGGTTTGAGATGATCTTCAGAAGAGATCATGGTAGGGCCTAAAGGCTTAAGGATGTGTTACCTTTGGAAAATAAAACATGGAGTTTAAAGGATGTCCTTATTTTCTCCTATTTTATAAAAGAAGTTTGGACAAGAGTCAGAAGTGTAACAAGAGGAAAAGGAAAATCGAAAGGTGGAACTCTGGAAGAGGCATTATAGGCCTAGGTAGAGGACAGAAAAATGCAGAGAGAGCATCATTCTCTACCATGTTTTGTGATTCAAGCAACTTTTTTGACACTAAATGAAGAATTTTTCCATGTGAAGGTGATCTCACATATCCAAACCTTATGCAGAATAAAAGGGGCATACAAGAAATATGAAATGGAATAAAAAGATCCCAAAGAAATTAATATAGTCTTCATGGTTTATTTGATTAATCATTGAAAATAATTATGACTTGTGGGTTTGAGGAGATATTCGTCATTTCCAAAAACCCTAGCACATATTTGAACGTGTCCCTAGTCAAGGCACAAATAACTCTGCAGATATCTAAGAAGTTACAATTCTTATGGAATTTCCAAGGAAGACAGTATAAATATTTTGAATATCTATTAGGGTTCAAAAATTTTGGTGGAAAAGGAAGAGGCAAAGAATCTTGGGATTGGAAGGCAGCCCTCAATTAGCTGAGGAGATAAGAGATACCTCCAAAGACATACATTTCACCACATATCATGACCATAATAAAGAGGAAGATCAATGATCAAAACTGGTTTGAAATAGAGATCTAGGCACTCTTATCTTTCAAGGTATATTGAAATAAGGATGGCGAGATCCTCCAATTGAGATCCATTGGGGTATAATTTATTCGATTTGGGACATGAAAGTAGAAAGAAAAGTGCATCGAATTTCAGTTTGTTCAATTGATGAAGCATTTACAGGCACAATGAACACATAGTTTGTAGAAAAAAGTCCAAGGATATCCCTGTTATTCTAGATGATTTCATATGTTCAATCTCACTTGATTTTATCAGAGAAATATTCATTGTTTTTACCAGCCATACATATGAGCTAGCACCCATTACCAGATAGATCAAAGAAAGAGACTCACTAGTCTGAAGAATGGGCAGAAGATTTTGACAAAAATATTATTCCAGATTATGCTCTCCATGGCCTTATTCTTTATTATGATGCACATAATAACCCCTTTAAAAAACCTTAAAACAACAATAAACGTTCTTCAATGGAAAGTATCATGAGCATCAAGGCAGCTTTGGAAGCTGTAATGACTGCAACATTCCTAGTAGAAAAAATTCCTACATCTTTTGAAGAGAAAAAGCAAGTTGCTTATGAACTCACATTAAATCCTAAATGCACCATGACCAATAGATATTACATGGTAGAGACATATGCCATTCCTTTTCTTGTATCACTACTAACTTCACAGGATCCCAAAGCTTAAGAAAATTTTGTAAATACGCTCCTAAATTTATCTATTATCAAATTTGGTGCTTACAACCGATCATCAATGTTCTAAAAACTAGATGCAGTGTTCTTCATATTTTCCTCTATTGGTGAATATAATAAATCAATTGGAAGGAGGCCTGATGTCATTCTAGCCTTGATAAATCTTCTTTGGTATAGAATTGTCAAAGGAAAGAGGGATGAAACTACTTCCTTGTTTAATATTTCATTTTTTTATTGAAGTGCTTCAAGATAGTAGCAATTGGTGCAATTCCTTTTTTTATTAATGTTTTGACAGATGACACACTAGATATTACATACAAGGCAGTGTCTGCTCTTGTTGTTCTTGCGAGACAACTAATATTGGCTTCTACTTCATTGAAATGCAAGGAGAATATTGTTGCCAGTTTTCCATCACTGTATTGCAATGGAAGTGACAAAAATTGTAAATAACTTGTTGATATCACCATTGTTAATGCATCATCTATATAATCTTCTTAAATCTGGTACCCCTAGAAAAAAACTAGATTTATTCTCAGAGTCCTTCACAGTGGGGCAACTTCAATAACTTCGCAAACAATTTTATCATATGATAGTGAAAGTTTAGTCAACGCAATGCTTTAGCAGTTGGAGAATTTGGGTGGAAGCCCCGCTCAGGGTCCTCCAAATGACAGGCTCGTTTGGGGAGGCAACAAATTGGCATCCATTTCCGTCAATTTTTGGAATGGGAATGGGTCTTTTTGGGCATCTTCAGGTCTATTATATGATGCTCTTCAACTATCACATATCTTATTCATCACCGAGACGCATGAGACCCCTATTCAACCTCTCCTAGACATTACAGGTTACCATAATTTGTAATCTTGTAGGCATGAGACGACAAGTTCTGGTGGTATTAGAGGTTCTAGGGGAGTTTCTTGCTTCATCAGAGATTCCTTTCAGAGTAGAATTTCTTTCGTGGTTGCAGATGAGTTTGAGAGGTTTATGTGTGTTCTGGTTTGAGGGGTCTCTCCTCTCCCTAGGGACATTTACATTGATGTCTGTTACTTCCCTACTGCTTCTTCATTATATGCCATTCATAATGGGCCTGACGGGGACCCCTTTTTTGATTTGTATGTCGGCATAGCCCAGTATTCAGTGTTGGAATCACGATTTTTGTTAGACCAAAACCTGCAGGCTTTATTCTCCGCTACAATCGCCAGAGTTAGGATCCACGAGAGGCGGTTAGTCCATGTCGCGAAAACACACGAGGAGCATTGAACCCAATGTCCAACAATCTCCCCCCCAATGCGAGCCGGGTGAGTTTTGAACTCGAGACCTGTCGCTCTGATATCACTTGTTGGAATCATGATTGCCGTTAGACCAAAACCTGCAGGCTTTATTCTCCGCTACAATCGCCAGAGTTAGGATCCACGAGAGGCGGTTAGTCCATGTCGCGAAAACACACGAGGAGTGTTGAACCCAATGTCCAACATTCAGCAATTGTGGAGGTTATTATTCTAGGTGATTTCAACTCCCGCACTAGATCCCTCTTCAAAATCACTTTGAGGACGTGTACTGCATCCAGAAGATTGATCCAGAGTCAATGGGATTTCATAGGAAGTCTAAGGATGCGTTGGGGCCCATTACTGCCTACGGTTGACATCTTTTACACTTGGGAAAATCTCAGGAGTTGTTGATTCTTAATGACCTCCTACATTCTCTAAAATCTCGCTTTTTCACATGTCAGCCTCATGATGGAGGAGAAAGCATTGTTGATTATGTCCTCTCTAGCCAAAACCTCCTCCCCTTCATTCATCACTTTTTTGTTTCCCCCATCCCCTTAGCTGACCATGCTCTTATTTCTTTCTCTCTTCGTGTTGACAACCCCCCCATTCTCACCCCACCTCCCCCCAAGGGCTCACTACGCACTACTTTTCGTTTTGATGAGGGTGGCCCATACATCTTCTCTTCCCACCTTTGCCAAATGCTCCCCTCCATGGACCAATCCTCACTGTTTTACTTTGCATCGACCAAGTAAAACTGTCTCTAATCCATCATTTTGGATGTTGCCCTTAAGTCCTACCCCCACTCTCATCGTCCCACTTCCAACTCTCATAAACCCAAATCTTGCCCTATGAATCGATGGTATGATGAGGAATGTAAAGCTCTCCACCGCCAGTCTTGACATGCATTAATCCATACTCACCCGTCCTACCCCAACATCAAAGTCTCATATTGTCGCCTCCTCTTTCACAAGAAACATCTCTTTGTCTCCCAGAGAAGACATGACTTGTGTACCTCTCTTTCTCAATCCCTTAGACACTTCTGGCATACTGTCATCCCCTGCCACTCTTCCCTCCCCTTCAACCTTAACCCCAGTCCATTTTCTCCCATGTGTCCACTCTTTATGACATCCTAGGGCAACCCCAGATCTAGGTGACCTCTCCACCCTCTTCAGGTTTCGTATTCTATGATAGTGACATCAAAAAGGCCATTTGGGTGATGAACAAAAACAAAGCAGTAGATGAGTATGGTTTCTAGGCAGAGTTCTCTAAACATGGTATTCATGCTCTGGTTCCCTACTTGGTTGTTCTCTTCAACCATGTGGTCTATATAGGTTTCCCATCGACATGGTCTCATCACATCATTCACCCGATACATAAATTGGGGCCCAGCTCAGATCCCAACAATTATAAGACCATCATGGTGGGCCACACATTCTCCAAACTATATGCTACATCCCTCCACCTCCAAATCTCCAAGGAGCTTGAGTGGAAACAACTTAGAGCTAGAGGATAGGCTCGATTTCAACCTGAGCACTAGACTAATGACCACATCCTTACACTTAGGGCCATCATTGAGGATGCACGACATCGCTCTTCGAAAATTTATTATTGTTTTGTAGACTTTCAAAAATCTTTTGACTCAATCCCTAGAGAAGCATTAGTCCAGAGACTTGGAGCTATTGGCATCTCAGAGACCCTCTTTTCAGCCATCATGTTATTATATGAGTCAGTCCTTTGTCGTCTGCGCATAGTACATGGGATATTGGATTTTATCCGGAGCACTATTGGGGTAAAACAAGGTTGTCCCTTGTCCCCCACACTATATGGGATCTATATTAACAAGCTGGAGTCCTTCTTGTGTGAACAAATCTAGGAAGGTGATGGTTGCCTTCTACATCATGTATTGATTTCTATCTTGTTGTTTGTAGATGATGTGATCCTTCTAGCCCCATCCCCTGACAGATTACAGAGGTAGCTAGATGCCTTGGCCCTTTTCAGTGATCTTCAATAGTTAACGGTTAACCTAGGTAAAACCAAGGTTGTGATCTTCAACACGTCAAATAAGTTCCTCTGTGACCTCCATTTATTTTTCAGATGAGAGGAGATTGAGATCACCAGCTCATACACCTATCTGGGAGTACTATTCACAGGACCTCACTTTATCTTACGGCCTGCACTCCAGCCTCGAATCAACAAGTGTTATGGATCCTTAGCCCTTCTTGAGATACAATGTTTTCATAATCATTTTCAGGACATATCAACCAAGATGTCACTGATGGACAGTCTTGTTTGACCCATAGTTCTATATATTTCAGAGGTTTGGGGTCCTAGCATACTAGAGTTTGATTGGTATTCTGCAGAGAGGGTGCAGATCAACCTTCTTCGTCACATCATTCAGTGCAAGTAGACAGTTCCTCAGCCCCTCATTCTTGTAGAGTTTGGAGCTCACACCTTTCGCCTTGAGACAGTGTTTGGTATCATCTCTCTTCTTCACCATGTGCAGGGTTTTGCGGATACAGCAAAGGGGTGAGACCGATATCCATACTTGGCCTATCTTTCATCAGATTCCATTGCAGTAGTGAGTCCTTTAGCTCGATCCTGATGTTGGCATGCTAGAGTCTTAGATCTCCTTGCTTCAGTTGGTATCAAGACAGACCAAATCCCTCCATTCAAGTATTCTTTGTGTGCACTGGGCCACCTCATACCAACCAAACAAGAGATGAATAAAATCATACGAGAGGATATTTAAAAGAAATATGTACAAGTTATTTGGATAAACCCTCAGGATGGGTTATGTACAAAGATCACTTTCTATGTTGAGAACTTCATGGTGTTAAGAGATGGACTCATTTTTCGGCCCCATTACACACTTCGCCATTGGATGCACGCACTTCAGATTCCCTTGGGTCAGATCTAAGTAGGTTCTCATAAACTGCGAATTGATACTGACCATTAGATTGCCCAGTTAGCAGGATTTTCTAGTTGTGCCACCTCCGAGAGACTAATTTGGAGGAGCACTTCATCTTCTGCTGCCCCATTTACTATGACATTTGTGGGAGATTCCATTGCTTGTTCAGAGGGATCCAGACCTTATCTAGCTTCTTTCAATACCCACACTAGAGATGCCTAGCCTTATACATGCAGGAGGCCATGAGACTTCACACACAGATTCTCCACCCTCCTCCTAGAGCAGATCCTTTGCAGCGGATTATGTCATTTTTTACAGTGCTCCCGTCAGCAAGGGGCATGAAGCGACAAGTTAATAACATTGTTTCATCATACTCTAGATCAGTGCAGGCTATAGGGTCCATCCCCCTAGCACAGGGACCCTTGAGTCATTACCGGACCAGATCTTTTACTACTCGGCAGTTGATATTTCCTAGTCACCAGCGACATATCACTTCTTCTTGGCAGCGACATAACAGAGGCTCCAAATCCTCGCTGAGCCCTTCCTCAGGACAACACTCCATCTTGGATTTTTTTCATTCAACCTCGAGTGTTAAGAGAGAGATTTAGTGGACCATTATTTTGTGCCCTCGGCACTTGAAGTCCAGGAATTTCCTCATTTTGGTTTTTAGGTATTATGTTTTTCTTGCTCTTTATGTAGGATACCTTTTTGTACTCCTCCTTGTATCGACATCATTGTACTCTGTTGTCCCATTGACATAATTTTGTGGTCATTCATTGGACATTAATATAATTATATTATCTTATCTTATACTTTTGCATTCTTTTTGTAAATTTTTAAGGATAATGACTTTTCTTCTATGTTAAGCTCCTGCCACCAATTCATGCAGGTGCTCACCTCTTACTGGCATAGTCTATTCTTTCACTTTGGTAAACAAGAATGAAAATAAATGTAAGCATTCTCTTGTTAGAAAATGGTAATGTATTGTACCTTTTAATCTATACATACAGCTGGAAAAACTCAAACTCTAGTCATCTGAAAATCCTTGGATAAGTTCAGGTGGAGGCCATGTGGATCAAAACCAGTTGAAATGGGAAAAAAAATCCAAGTATGACATAGTTTCAACATACCCCTGACCACTACCAGGATATGAATTAGATCTTAGAATAACAAAACCATGCAAATGAATTCAGTTTTTGTTCGTCAATTGCAAGAACCCTTAACCATTCATTGTTAAATTCCCTGGCAGGAAGCATAATCTGCTAATGCCCTAAAACCGTAAACCCTGGACTTCCTCAGTGTTATGAGAAAGAAATATTTGGAGAAAAAATTTCACAAAGGTGACAAAGCGAAACCTATTCCTCGAAGTGTCATTGGAGGATGAACTGAACAACCTCGACCTTGAACGAAAACAGACTATGTCACAGAGCGTCTAAAAGCCACACCTAGCTAAGGGATATAGTTAAGAGAAGTGAAGTGAATGCCTATATGAAAATATGTAAGTTCAAAAAAGTAATGTGAGTAGCCACCAAACACTTCATAATAAAAGTAAATAAAATATTTAAACGACCTGTGAAACCAACAACGATTTTTTTCCACGTGTTATATTTTCATTTGACTAAATGGCAAAAATGAAGTGTCCCAATTGGTTGGGACAAAAATTAGTTTATGATATGAGTTTAGGCATATCATAGTAATATATTTTTTAAACATAATTGTTCTTCATGGAAAAATAGTGATGGAGGTCAATCTATGTTAAATAGAGGTATATATATATATATATATATATAGAGAGAGAGAGAGAGAGAGAGATATAGTAATAATAATCTATTTTAAAAATTATGGCTAAGTGAAACAATTAAATTTTTTTGTTTCTAGGATAATTGGCTTTCAAATTGGTGTATGAGGCCTCATTGTTTGTAAGACAAGGGACAATTATGTATGTAACATAGTATGAATAATGTATTTTTTAGGACGTGGCTAAGAAAGATTGTGTGACCTTATTATTTGTAGGATAATAGAATTTCAAATTGGTGTATGTGACCCCATTGTTTGTAGGACAAAGGACCTGCATAGTGATTTGACTGCTAAATTCTACAAAGATGTACATACTCTACCGCATTTAGATTTTAACATGTCACCTCTTATTAGCAAGCACGTGTTCTTAATCATTATAAAGATATAAAAAGCTAGTAATTTTCTTTAATATTCAAATTTTGTAATATTCCCAATTAGCTTTTAGCTAGTTGGAATATTATATGTTACTTCTATTTCCAGTCTAGAAGAATAAATGGGGTAAAGCGGCCCTTAAATCTCTTTGGTAGGAATAAAACACTTTCAGTGTGAATGTGGATCATTTTAGATAGTCAAAATAAAGCCACCTTGGGTGTGAAAGGGAGAAATGCATGTAAACTATATCAAGGTTGACCAAATCAATAACGCTGCCAAAGAAGAGAGTGGAGCTAGTGGGGACAGCGCAGTTTTGGAGAAGGAGTCTTTGAATGTAAGTAACCTGATAAATGAGTGGGGCCAAGGGTGAGGAGGCTAACCAATAATATAAGGAAAGGGATGGAAGCCATGATGGGCATTCATAATATTTTTTATGTTTGATTCTTCTGACTTATTTCATGCTTCAGTTGTTTAGCTGGGTTTGCTATACTGTTTAGTACAAGGGTATTTCCGTGCGGGAATTCTCCACCCTTTCTTGGAGGACTTGGGAAGGAAACATGAGAGGAGTATTCTAAGCTTCATTTCCACCATCCAGCATTGGTCCAAGTATTCACCTACAACCACAACGCAGTCTCCTTGAGGAACTGCGTTATTTTCATGGTGTTACCGTGGAAGGGTCAAAAGCCCTGTTTATGAGCTAGTTTCCGAGTGAAAGGATCAGCCTTTCACCCGGAAAGCTATTAAGGAGGATTTACAACCATTTATTTTTATTTTCAGCTATATTTATGCAGAGCTTCAGTAATACAGTGTGATTTAGCCATAGATATGCAGTTTATACTTTTTGTATCTCATGCCTTTCATGAAATCCTTGCCGGGTTATCTTTGGATTGTGTAAAAGAGACTAGATCTCCATTTTTCAGATATTTTGAGTAATATATTAGTAGATCCATTTGTCTCTCTATTTCTATAGAAAAAACCCTCATTAGACTGCATTTTCACATGCTTCAGAATTTCTATGTTGCAGTAGTCATGGGGTTGTAGTGTTTTTGGGTTGTTCTGGGCTTGGGAGGCCTGTTTAACTAAGTTGAAATGATTTTTTTCTGATATCCTTGTATATTTGATTGATATAATACATAAAATAATGGATACATGGGATTTTCTTGACTTTTATAGTGTAATTTTCTAAATAATACATTTTTAGTGCCTATATTGCTGATTTTTCTAAATAGGAAAATTAAAGTGGTATCAAGCTCTAATATTAGAGCAGTTTGTTGGGGAAATACATCCATAGCCATGGAGAAGAGATATATTCCAAAACTTCTTCTTCAGACTGTGTAGGACATTGCTAAAGATATCAAAGAGATGAGATTTGAAAGACAGAAGGAATCCCCTAGAGGGTTTCACCATGGAGAAATCTCGAACACCTCACATTTGCAGAGGGAGAAAATAGGAGCACAACCTTCTTCACAATGCTCCACTCTGCTCGAATTCCTATATTTGGAAGGTGAGGAAGGAAGGCCCTTGAGGGAAGAAACCCTTGGTGATTATTTTGTGGAATATGAATCTCAATCCCGAAGATTCAAGGAACATTTCAAATTTCAGGAGTTCTATCGGATCAAGGATGGTAGGAGACCCTTCAATCACCATAAAAAGGGAGGTTTTATGTAGAAATTAGATGTACAACATATTTTTGGAAGATTATTTTTTCCCTCTTATGATGAATCACCCAAGTGTACAGTCAAGGCATGGGTAGATAAGTTGGATACTTATTTCCAACTCAACAGAGTTTCTGAAGTGGAGGCTATCAAAATAGCAGCACTACACCTAGAAGGTGAGGCACATGAGTGGTGGTTTCATGGGTTATTTACACTTGGGCATGCTAATATCATTTCATAATCAGACTTCACTAGGAGGTTGGTGGAGAGATTTGATCCTAGGAATCCAAAGGAACATTTTGTTGGGCTAACCAAGCTCAAGCAATTGGGAGATTTAGAAACCTATATTTATGAATTTATGAAGCTTTTAGTCATGGTATATGACCTCACTAAGACCCAGAGAGTATGCATGTTTATTGATGGGATGGTTGAAAAAATACATGGGTTGGTAAAATCCACTAGACCAACTACACTCCAAAAACTTATGGAGAAGGCTAGGGATTTACATCATGATTTACCCAAGGCCAAAACCCCCTTCCAGGAGAAGATCTCCTCTTTCCTAAAGGAGAATCAGAAGAAAACATATTTTGATAGTGATAGGAAATATCTAAGAAAGAAAAAACTTGGTTTCACTTGTCAGGAGCCATGGGTACCATACCACCAATCTATTGAAGGGAAAGCACATTGCATTGAGATATTTTCTGATGAGGAGAAGGAGACCAGCACTGTAGTAGCAGAAGAAGGTGCACCACGCATAGGAGATGTAGTGAACGCATTTTCTCCAATGGGAGGGACTCTTGCAGCTTTCAGAGGAGTTCCCAAGTATCTAACCTTGAGAGTTAGAGGCACTATTATGGGGAAAAGAGTATCAGTACTGGTAGACAGTGGAGCTACCCATAACTTTATTGATACACAGTTGGTGCAAAGTAGAGGCATTCACATAGAAAAATTTGAGGGATTCTCAGTTTTGGTTCCAAGAGCTAGAACCATGTAGTGTGCCAAATATTTTCTAGCATTAACCATCACTATGGGAACCTATAAATTGACAGACTGCTTCTTTGTGGTTGATATTCTAGACAGCAATGTGACATTGGGTGTCTAGTGGTTGATCACGTTAGGGAAGGTTATCACTAATTGGGAAACCTTAGAGATGGAATGGACAGAAAAGGGGAGTGGTAAACATCAGAAAATCAAAGGCATACACACCTATCCACCCCAGATTGGCTCAGCCCATAGGATGGAAGAATATTTTCATAGAGGAGACATAGAATGGGCAATAGAACTGTGTTTTTCGGAAGCATGAAGCAAGGATTCGTCAGTACATCCAGATGTACAATCTATTTTGGAAAGATATTCTACAGTGTTTGGAGACATTCCACCTCGGAGACCTCCTGATCGACGTTTTGAGAACACTATTGAGTTGGAGCAAGGGATCCAAGAAGTGATCACCACACCCTATAGGCATCCCAAAGCCTATAGAGATGAGATTCAAAAGGCCATTCAAGAGATTTTGGCTTTCAGACATATTCGGCCTAGCACCAGTCATTTTGCCTCTTCAGTGGTATTGGTGAAGAAGAAAGATGACACATTGAAAATGTGCATTGATTATAGAGCTTTGAACAAGAATACCATGAAGAATAGGTACCCAATTCCCAAGATCAATGAATTGATGGATGAGCTAAGAGGTCCAACTATTTTTCCAATACTGACTTGAGATCAGGGTATCATCAAATCAAGGTGAGGTATCAAGACATCCCCAAGACAACATTCCGATGTCACTATGGACATTTTGAGTTTTTGGTAATGCCTTTTGGGCTAACCAATGCTTCAGCAACATTCCAATCTTGCATGAACAACATCTTCCATAGTCACTTAAGGAATTTTTTATTGGTCTTCTTTATTGACAGTATTATTTATAACCGCGCATGGGAGGAGCATTTACAGCATATTGAGGCAGTATTGCGCATTCTTAAGGAGCAACAATTCTATGCTAAGCTCTTTAGGTGCGAGTTTGGGCTCAAAGAGATGATTTACTTGGGCCACATCATTAGAGTGGATGGGGTGAGAGTCCATGAAGAGAAGATCCGTGCTAGTAGAGATTGGCCCGAACCAAATAATGTCACAGAACTTCAGGGTTTATAGGCATCTGTACTTATTACCAGAAGTTTGTAAAAGGGTTCTCTCAACTATCAGCTTCACTTAAAAATCTAACTAAGAAGGGAGCCTTTAGTTGGACAATCACAACGCAGAGGGCTTTTGATAAGCTCAAGGAGGTGATGATTAACTGCCCAGTATTGGTCCTACATGATTTGACCCAACCTTTTGTGTTGGAAAGTGATGCTTTGGGGGAAGGCATTAGAGAAGTGTTGATGCAAGGGGGACACCCCATAGCTTTTGAAAGTCGGAAGTTACTGCCACATGAGAGACTATACCCCATATATGACAAGGAGATGTTGGATATTATGCATGCTTTAGCCAAGTTCTGACAATATTTGGTGGGGAATAAATTTGAAGTGAATACTGATCATAATAGTCTTTGATTCTTTCTTGAGCAAAAGAAGCTTCAGGAGAGGCAACATAAATGGGTGAGTAAGATCCAAGCATATGAAATTGACACAGAATATGTCAAAGGGAAGAGTAATGTGGTGGCAGATTCTCTATCTCGGAGGCCAGCAACGCTGTTCTTGATGAGCATGGATGTAGATTGGAAAGATCAGTTGTTAGTGGAATACTCCAAAGACCACTTTTCATGTGAAATCCTAGATGGATTGGGACTGATGAGAGGTATAGAGTGATGGATGAGGTCATCTATTACTGAGATCGGGTCTTCTTGTCTAGAGATTCTAAGCTCAAGAATAATATTTTGCAGGAATCACATGATTCCCCACTTGTAGGGCATCAAGGATTCACCAAGACATATCGGGATATTCGGGAGTGGTTCTAATGGAAGGGTCTCAAGTAGGATGTACTCCAACACATCAAGGAGTGCATAGTTTTCCAGAAAAAAAAAGGAGAGCACAACCATCCGATAGGAATATTGCATCCACTCCCTATTCCAAATGGGAAATGGGAGAGTATTTCCATGGACTTCATCACCGGTCTACCTACAGTACAGGGTAAGGATTTTATCTTTGTATTCGTTGATCAACTAGCAAAGTATTCTCATTTATTTTCTATTTCTGCATGATATACTGCTTCATAGGTAGCTGATATTTTCTTCAGAGATGTGTTTAGACTCCATATTTTTCCAAAGACCATAGTCAGTGATTGGGATAGCCACTTCATGGGTGGATTTTGGAAAGAAACTTATCGGTTAGTGGGTACTGAGTTGACACCAAATACTAGTTATCACCCACAAACTGATGGAAAGATTGAAATAGTGAACAAGTGGTTGGAAGGCTACTTACGAAACTATGTTTCGGGGTAGAAAAGAGCATGGATGAATTGGCTCCATTTGGAGTATTGCTACAACACAACTTTTGATATGTCCATTGGCATGACCCCATTTCGAGCCCTTTATGGGTATGGTGCACTATCATTTTATGATGTGATGTTTGGGGCAAGCAAAGATCCTAGAGAAAAGGAGTGTATTAAAGAGAGTCAGGACATACTCTGGGCTCTTAAGGACAATATTGCTATAGCAAAAAACCAACAGAAAATGTATGCAGATCATGGTCGGTGTAATATTCCAAAATTAGCATGTAGCTAATTGGAATATTGATTTTTTCTTTTGACACCTAGGAGATGAATAAATGGGTAAGGAGGCCCATAAATTTCTAAACTAGGAATAAAATCCATCATGATGTGAAAAGGTATCATAATAATAGCTTGATTTTGCACCCTCATGTGTGAACAGGGCCAAATACATGTGGACAAGGTCAATTTTGACGAAGTCAACAGCGCTGGAATGAATGGTGGAGATCATCTATGGAGATAGCGCAATGATAGTGGGAGGAAGATTCCTTGTTGGAGGAAACCCTAATTAGTGGGACCCAAGATGAGAAGGCTTCCACTTTTTTATAAGGAGGGCAAGGAAACCATATCAAGACATGATAGGGATTATTGATTTTGTGGTCTGCATGACTATTGTGCTTTCTTCAACTGTTTAGTTAAGATTGTTGTGCTGCTTAGCACAAGGTATTGCTGTTTAGGAATTCATTCACCTTTCTTGAGAGGCCTCTTAAGGGAGCTTGTACTATATTTCACCACATCCAGGCTTGAGGCCAAGCTACCTCCTTCAGCTACAACACAGTTTTTGTTTAGAGTTGGGTTGTGTTGCAGGGTGTTGCAGTGGAGGGTTGATAACACCACTTCCAGAGCTTGTTTTTCAAAGGAGGAAGCTTACTTTCCTTTGGGAGATCAGTGAGGATGAATTTGGAACTTATTTCACTATATTTGGCATCAATCCAACCATTTTCCATCACGTATAGCACAATACCTCTCCTTGGTTGTGTTATTTCAGTGAGCATTTGCAATGAGGGGTTTCATTGCTTGAATGGAGGGTGAGATCTTCAGTGTTACGATCAACCTTTCACTTGGAAGATCTATTGGAGGAGGTTCATTCATCTCATTTTTCATCTTCAGCCATCTCCATCCAGACTTCGAGTTGCAACTACTACTCATCCCTAGGGCTACACTCTGGCATTTTTTCATTTTTTCATATTTCAGGAAATCCTTTTCGGATTGCCTTGAAATTGAGTTCGGGAGTTTAGATCTTCACTCCCAACATTTTATGAGCCATATATTTATAGATGTATGTTATTTCACATTTCCAATAGCAGTCTACCATCTATGACTATGCTTTACTTGTTCATGAGCATTCTACAATATAACAACATTTCACTTTTGGCATATGTATTCATGGGAGGCTTGTTTGCCTTGATTATTTGAGTTGTGCCCACTTCTATTGTACATATTTGCTGCTGATTTACATAATAAAATGGCTCCATGTTTTTCACACATTTTGGTGTAATTTTATGCACTGTTATTTCCATTATTGTGTTCATATATTGTTGCTTCCCCATTTTGGGATACTACAGTGGTATCAAATCATAATCTTGGCTTAGCCTGTGGATCTCAGCCATTATGCTATCAGAAGAATAAGAAAACAAAGAGGAATATTAGAATGATGGAGAGAATGAGTTTTATCTCATCACTTTTCAGATCCATGAAAAACCTCTCTAAGGAGGTTAAGAAGAAAGAAGAGAAGAGATGCAGTGAAACTTCTAGAGGGTTTCAAGAAGAGGAAGGACCATGTACTTCGTACTCTCAAAATAAAGAACCAATGTTGTAGAAATATCCAAAGCATTACACCTTTCCCTTTCCTCTTGATGAAGAAGACAAAAGGCATTGAGATGAAGGGCATTTGGAACATGAGCTCCTGAGTGGATACCTTGTAGAATACAAGTCTCAAACTAGAGCTTTCCAGGAGACTCTTCCTTTTCCTTAGTTTATTTATCTTGGGGAAGAAAGGAGACCTTGCAGCAAAGGGAAAATCAAGGGAAATAGGTTTCTATTGTCTTCTTTTTATGGGTCATCTACAGGAGAGGCTTGGGCAAGGAAACTAGACACATTCTTCCTACTACATCCAGTGGTAGAAAGAGAGGTTGTAGAGATTGCAGCACTACACCTTGAGGGTGAAGCAAACATTTGGTGGTTCGGCCATTTGATTCATGCAAGAGTGACTAATTTTATAGAATTTACTCAAAGGTTGATTTAAAAATTTGGCAAGGAGAAATCAGAGGAGGAGGAGCCCTCACCACCATTGAAGGATGCATGTACCAGCACTGATAAAACTATGGAGGAGAAACCATCATCATCAGAAGTTGGGGAATCCAACACATTGGAGGAAGGAACTCTTGCAACCATACAAGATACTCCTAAGTTTCACCAAGGTATGCCTAAGTTTCCATTTCCTGTTGCTTCAGCAAATCTTATGGAGGGTTGTATACCATTGCATACTGCTAATGTTGAACAACAAAATTCCACTATGTTGTGTAACCTTGAATTTCTCAAGGAAGGGAGGAACCATCATCCTAATTTTCCATTGTTGAGCTACACACAACACTTGACGTTGGGGTGTAGATTTTTGGAGGATAGGATGGAATTTTTCCAAAACAATCCTATGCAAAACTCTATGTTCATCCTTGAGTTGGAGCATGAGACAGCAAATACATCATTGAGGAGATTAAAGGCGCTGTCATTAAACAAAAATGACGATGTTTTTGCCTCCAGCATACTTGGATCCCTATGGATTCAATGGGTTCACTGGTGTGGGATCTTCTTGAGAAGATCTCCAAGGAGTTTCATTTCAACATCCCATGAAATGTAAGAGAAGAAATATGATTTGGGAGGATGGTAGCATTCATTGGAAGAGTACCAAGGTAGAGCATGATGGGAAGCACCTAAATTTGGATGAATGGGTGTGGATAGTGAGCAAGAGGCTGGAAAGAAACTTGAAAATCTATGACACTAGGCAACAGGAGGCTTGGCTGCATTGGCTACTCTTGAAGGAGTTTGGCCATCACGTGACATATCCTCTTTCAAAGGATATGTGGGTGGAGGAAATTTTGTAGGGCACTTGCATCATATGGCAGCAAGGAGTATGGATGCATTGTGTTGATATGAAATTCATCATATCAATCATTATGTTTTTACCACATGATTTGTATGATGGAGGTGTGAGGAGGCAACAAGAACTATTGTTGCTTTGGTTGCTCTCACGAGAGCATGGGAAAATTTTCTCCCATACTTTGCATGGTGTTGCAGGAGTAGGAGATGGCACTATCATGGTGCAAAGGGGCTAATCCTTAGCCTTGGATGATCAAGAGGTACTTCCACTTTGGAAGGAATTTCCTATATATAGCAGCATTTTGGGAGATGACTTTGACATTGAACATGTCAAAGAATAGAGCTATGAGTTGGCAGGAGCCTATTTACAAAGGACAACAACGCTGGCACTTGGGAGCTGGGGTTTATTGATGGAGTATCCCTAGGATCACTTCACATATGATGCACTTGGTGGACAAGGAGGACGTGAGAATGATGGAGTAGTGGATGGAGACATCTATTACAGAGATATGATCTTCTTAACTTGGATTTCCAAGCATAAGAAGGAAGATCCTCATGCAGCATATGATTCATTTCTCTTCATGAGAGTATGTCATAGCACTATGGAGGGCTTATTCATGGATCATATCGTCATCTTACTTTCAGCACATGGTAAAATTTTTTCTTTTGCATCTATTTATTATCTAACACAGTATTTGCATGCTCTTACATTTCTATACAGTGCATTGCGCCACAAGAGGGCAAGATTCTCATGGAGCTCCATGGTCAATTTTGGGCCAAATTATATGATGGAGACAACCATATTTTGTGTGGAATTGGGCAAGTGTTTTATTATTTCATGTATGCTCAGTTGATGTACCCAGTCGTTTACTATTCACTAGTAGATGTGATGACATACATAATTAGCAATTTGTCAAGAAGCAGCTGCAATTTTATTTTCTGAAACAACAGATAGGAAAACTGTGTTGTGACCACTTGGGAAACTGTTGGTACCTTATAGCACCACATGAAACCTTCAATATTCCTCTCATTTTGATGCCATATGGTGGTGATTTCCTATTATTCATATATGGGACAGTTTGGGCAAGCATGATTCATAACTTTAGAGAGAAGATCTTTGGAGATCTAGTCTTATTATTGCCACTTGAGGGAAACATTTTTGCAGTCCAAGATCAACAGATACTCTACAATTATCATAAGTGGAGAGAAGGACAACGTGGGGTAGGCTATTTTTTCTACCATGTTTAGTTATTTAGCCCACCTACATGGAAGAAGCCAAAGGTGGAGAAGAATTTTCAGGAGTTGCCATGTTGGGAGGTAACTCATTTTGTATGGATGATATCTTGGGGATGGAGGATTCACATGGGAATGATGGTTCCCCATGCATTTCATATACCATGCCTCAAAGGGACCTCTAGATAGCACCTTATTGCCTCCTTGAGTACTTTAATTCTTCATGATGATAACTATTTAGCTAGCTTGCATGCTTGGGAGGGGCAATATGGAGATTTATTGATGAGACAACATCTTATTCCTTGGAGGAGTTTATCATATGTGGATGCTAGAGGGAGAGGAGGGGAGACTTCTCAATTATATCCTTGTATTTGCTTTAGGACAAGCAACATTTGGGAGGGGAGGACTATAATATTCCAAAATTAGCATGTAGCTAATTGGAATATTGATTTTTTCTTTTGACACCTAGGAGATGAATAAATGGGTAAGGAGGCACATACATTTCTAAAATAGGAATAAAATCCCTCATGATGTGAAAATGGATCATAATAATAGCTAGATTTTGCACCCTCATGTGTGAACAGGGGAAAATACATGTGGAAAATGTCAAGTCTGACCAAGTCAATAGCACTGGAATGAATGGTGGAGATCATCTATGGAGACAGAAGTGATAGTGGGAGGAAGATCCCTTGGTGGAGGAAACCCTAATGAGTGGGACCCAAGATGAGAAGGCTTCCACTTGTTTATAATGAGGGAAAGGTAGTCATAGAAATACATGATATGGATTATTTATTTTGTGGTCTGCATGACTATTGTGCTTTCTTAAACTGTTTAGTTGAGATTGTTGTGCTGCTTAGCACAAGGTATTCCTGTTAAGGAATTCCTTCTCCTTTCTTGAGAGGCATTTTGAGGGAGCTTGTTCTTTATTTCTCCACATCCAGGCTTGAGGCCAAGCTACCTCCTTCAGCTATAACACAGTTTCTATTTAGAGCTAGGTTGTGTTGCAGGGTGTTGCAGTGGAGGGTTGATAACACCACTTCTGGAGCTTGTTTTTCAAAGGAGGAAGCTTCCTTTTCTTTGGGAGATCAGTGAGGAAGAATTTGGAGCTGATTTCACTATCTTTGGCATTAGGCCAACCATTTTCCATCATCGACAACAAAGTACCTCTCCTTGACTGCATTATTTTAGTGAGGATTTGTAGTGAGGGGTTTCATTGCTTGATTAGAGGGTGAGATCTTCAGTGTTAGGATCAACCTTTCACTTGGAAGATTAATTGGAGGAGGTTCATTCATCTCATGTTTCATCTTCAGCCATCTCCATCTAGACTTTGAGTTGCAATTTCTACTCAGCCCTAGGGCTGCACTCCGACATTTTCTCCTTTTTGCATATTTCAGGAAATCCTTTCTGGATTGTCTTGAAATTGAGTTTGGGAGTTTAGATCTTCACTCCCTACATTGTATGAGCCATATATTTGAAAATGTATGTTATCTCACATTTCCAGTAGTAGTGTACCATCTATGACTGCTTTGTACTTGTTCATGAACATTCTTCAACATAGCAACATTTCACTTTTGGCATATGTATTCATGGGAGGCTTGTTTGCCTTGATTATTTGAGTTGTTCCCACTTCTATTGCACATGTTTGCTGCTGATTCACATAATAAAATGGATCCATGGTTTTCACACATTTTGGTGTAATGTTATTCACTTCTATTTCCATTATTGTGTTCATATATTGCTGCTTCCCCATTTTGGGATACTATAGTCGGATAGAGAGGCAGTTTGAGGTAGATGATTTGGTTTATCTTCGTCTTCAGCCATATAGAAAATCTACACTCAAGGAGAAAGGAGATGAGAAGCTTATACCTCAGTTCTATGGGCCATACAAGGTGATCCATCATGTTGGAGAGGTAGCATATGAGCTAGAGCTTCCTGTTGGGAGAAAGATCCATAACATTTTTCATGTCTCACGCCTCGAGAAGGAAATTGAACAACATGTAGTTGCCACTATGGATCTCCCACATATTGACGATGAGGGCCATCTATTTTTGCAACCATAGGATATCTTGGATACTCAGGAGAGGCAGCTAAGGATCAGGGTGATCAAAGAACATCTGATTCGATGGAGGAACCTTCCTGATGAAGATGCCACCTAGGAGGGAGAAAATATTTTGCATCATCCTTCTTTACTATTGATTAAGAACAAGTAACTTTTGGGAGGGGAGGACTGTAATATTCCCAATTAGCTTTTAGCTAGTTGGAATATTATTTCTTACTTATATTTTTAGTCTATAAGAATAAATGGGGTAAGGAGGCCCTTAAGTCTCTTTAGTAGGAATAAAACACTTCTAGTCTAAATGTGGATCAGTTTAGATAGTCAAAATAAATCCACCTTGGGTGTGAAAGGGAACAATGCATGTAGACTAGATTAAGTTTGACCAAATCAAAAACGTTGCCAAAGAAGAGAGTGGAGCTAGTGGGGAAATCACATTTTTTGAGGAGTCTTTGCATGGAAGTAACCTCATAAATGAGTGGGGCCAAGGGTGAGGAGGCTCGCCAAGAATATAAGGAAAGGGATGGAAGACATGAGGGACATTCATAATATTTTTTATGTTTGAGTATTATGACTTGTTGCATGCTTCAGCTTTTTAGCTGGGTTTGTTGTACTATTTAGTACAAGGGTATTTCCATGTGGGAATTCCCCACTCTTTCTTGGAGGACTTGGGAAGGAAATCTGAGAGGAGTATTCTGAGCTTCTTTTCCACCATCCAGCATTGTGCCAAGAAGTCACCTACAACCAAAATGCAGTCTTATTGAGGAATTTCATTATTTTTCATGGTGTTGCAGTGGAAGGGTCAAAATCCCTATTTATGAGCTAGTTTCCTAGTGAAAGGATCAACCTTTCACCTGGAAAGCTAGTAAGGAGGATTTACAGCCATTTCTTTGCCTTTTCAGCTATATTTATGTAGATATTCAGTAAGACAGCATGATTCATCCACAGATCTGCAGTTTATACTTTTCTTTATCTCATGCCTTTCAAGAAACCCTTGTTGGTTTATCTTTGGATTGTGTAAAAGAGATTAGATCTCCATTTTTTAGCTCTTTTGAGTAATATATCAGCATATCCATTTATTTCTCTATTTCTATAGTAGAACCCTGATTGTACTACAATGTCACATGCTTCAAAATTTATGTGTTATAGTATTCATGGGGTTGTAGTGTTTTTGGGTTGTTCTAGGCTTAGGAGGCCTATTTAACTAAGTTGGAATGATTTTTTTTCTGATCTCCTTGTATATTTGATTGATATAATACATAAAATAATTGATCTAGTGGATTTTCTTGACTTTTATGGTGTAATTTTCTGAATAATGCATTTTTAGTGCCTATATTGCTATTTTTCCTAAATAGGAATATTACAAATTTTAAGACTAATGATAATCCAAAAGTAGAAGCTTCTACTAAAAAAAAAATCATAGATAAACCTTAGGTTTGAAGGGGATATTATTATGCAAAAACATAAATGGAAACATAGAAAGATATTGCAAAGAGTATAGTAATACAAAAAAATCCAAATTCTATTAATGCATGAAATGGAAAAAAAATTATAAAATGCAAAGTGATACAAACTAATTGGAATGGTGGTATCTTATCTATGAAGAGAGATGTTTCAACTATGCTTAATCATAGGAAAACATTAAAATAGACAAAAAATACCTTTGAACATAAAGTATGATGCCCTAAGATGTAAAATATGTAAAATCCAAAACCCTAACCCTCGGAAAGGATGTCCCAAAAATAATGTGGGTCCTAAAGAGGCTAATTGATATGTAAACTTCCTGAGGCTACATATTTTGCATGCAAACCCCATTTAGGACATTTCTTGGACCATTACAATCCATACTATGTGTCTTTAGCCTATGTCAAATGCCAAAAAAGGCACTAAAATTTTGAGATGTAAAAACATTATAATAGAACTACCAATATATATAATAATGTTGAATCAATAGAACAAGGGGGTTGTCACTAGTATTCTCTTAAATCAATTGTACCCCATTAGTAATAAGTGGTCCATTTTGTGTCAAGTTCCTCCACCAAGTGGGGAAAATTTGTTGAATATGAATCCTAGTGAGAAAATTGGGCCAAAGTAGGAACATGAGGTGCCTATGAGAGGTGAAAAATATGGTTGAAGTAGATCCACATTAAATATAAGGTTCAAGCCAAATAAAAGGGATTAATTGATTTAGTAGCATCTTCACCCACAACCTTTGTGTTGGTGTAAGGCCTATATCAGAATAGAGAGAGGGGGTGACTTTCAATGGGATCTTAAGAGGTGTTATTTATACCAATGCAACGATACCTTATCTCCCACCATAAACTTATGTGGCACTCTAGTCCAGGTGGATATCGATGGCCACCAACCTCTTCCACTAACTCAATGGTTCTCTATATTATAAGTTTTTCTATTTTTTTGGGTCCAAAACTTCTAGGGTCATTTTTAGGCCCTAAATGATGTTTTTGGCCATTTAGGGGTCCAAAGTTTTCCATGGAATTCCCTAGGCCCAACCAAAAGTTGTAATACTCATATAGTTTTTTTTTGAAATGGACTATTGTGTGCCCCAAAAAAACATTGTATGCAAAGGTTTCACTCCCAAGAATTTGATTCTAAGGTTAGGATTATAAACCTATAGGGTTCTTTATTTATGTTAAAAGGCCATTCTTTTAACCTCTTGTAATATCTTTTCTCAAATATGTGTAGTTTCCATATCTCTCACTACAAAGATAACTACCATATGATGGAAAACAAAAACACAAATGAGACTAAATGAACAGTATTAGTGCCAGTCAAGTTTTCTTGTGACCAATGATCAAATAGGTATCCTCTTTCTAAATTTGTCTGAGTTATTTTCTCAAATAAAAATTTCTTCACTGGTTTATATTGTTAGGTGTTTTATTCTTCCGCCATGACTAGGGTTATAAAAAGGTTAGTTTGTATTTCCATCTTGAAAGGTTATAAGTCATGAGTCATTGATGCAATTGTTATGACAATTATTTTTATATGGTCAAATTGTCATTTCAAGATGTTATGGCTAAATTAATGGTTTCATAGTCTGTAATGTGTCATGATGGAGTCAAATCAGAATTAAGGTCATGTCATGATAAGTCATCATGAGTGGAAGAAGTATTTTATAGAAATATTTGGTACTAAATCATTTCAAAGAATGTACAATAAGTTCTAAAATTTTAAATGTAAGCTGCTCCAAAGGTTCATAAAGCCACTCAAAGAAAATTATTAAAAGTGAATTAGTGAGGCAGCTCACTGTGTTTTCATCATTACGGTACTATTTCACTTCATTCACCCTCAAAAATCTCAGAGGATATTAACTTCACCTCAATTTAAATCAATCAATCTAATTTTACCTCTCATAAGCCCTCCTTGCTCGTCAGCAACATCGTTTTAGCCAAATCATCTTTTTGTGGGCGAAAAGGTAGCGTGTTGCTACTCTCTTGTTGAAACCATCATTTAAACCCTCTTTCTTGCTGGTTTTTTTAACATTGAAGTTGCACATGAAGATTTCAAAGACAACCACATCTTTCAATTTTCCCTAGGATTCCTCGAAGGTAGTGGAGCTTCTCCCACGCTATAATGTCATCCTAGAATCACTACGTTTTCAGCAAAACTCAGTATTTACCATCAAGGGAAAAAGTCAGGAGCTCAGCATCTTCAAATCAACAATATTCAAGATATTTCTAGCTTTTAACATATATTTTCATCAAATATTCCAAATGGTTTTCTCCTAAATGCTCAAAAACATCGAATTTAAAAGCTTGTTAGGGTTTCAGGGCATAGTTTTGCTTATTTTAAATATCTATGCTCAAAGTTTCAGAAAAACTCCTCAAAATTTGATAAAACTACATTATAAAATCCTTTCATCATCTTTCCCATCCATTTCAAGACTCTTTTCCCACATCTCCGCTGTTTTTCACATTTTTCTCAAACCCTCGCTATGTTTTAGACACCAGGCCTGTCTTTTGGCTTTCTCTATCCCTTCCCATCATCCTTTTTCATCCCTTCCACTTCCATAATATTCCTAATATCCCTCCATACTCCCTAAAATTTTATCCAAAATTTAGAACTCATTTCCCCTTTCATATCCCTCCATTCATCCAACGTTGACAATCCCTTGTTTCCCTACCCTGTTTTGTCAAAGAAAGAAAGAAAGGTGTAACTATGAGCATTGAAATGGAGAAAAGGACTTATAATAAAGGAGGAAACATAAGCTGGATTTAGTCACATCAAACCATAGATATCATGCAATTGCCTTACATCAAAATGTTATTTGAAGAATCTGGTTGCTTCCCTTTTTTCCAGAAAATCCAACATCTAGGATTCAATGTGAAGTTGACTAGTGTATTTTATACCTTGTTTAAAGAGAATGAAATCATCATTGTTGGGGTTAAGTTCATAATATCTCCTCAAACCATTTTTTCTGCCATCAATATACCTCTTCAGGGGATATTTTGTTTAAAAGGGTTGATCTTGACTTGAAATTTTATAAGACTTTACCATATAAAGAAGCTCATGCAGCTACCTTTCCTATGACACACTTGTGACACAAGTACATACCTTTGATGAGGATGATAATTTCATACTTTAATTTTGAAGGAAGATATTATTTTTTATAGCAGTATCATATCTGCCTCTTGATGCATTTTTCCTCTGCCAAGAATATGAACCTGCCACATTTTTGGTATAAGAGTCTTGTTAAAATGTTCTCATAATATTATTAATAGTATCACCGAAACAACTGAGGGTAAGGAGAATTATGATATAGGGGTGAGAGATCTTACCTATCTTACCTCAGGCTTCACAGAGCATTAGCATCGAGAAACTCTCTTCTTGTAGTTGGGTGTAGTTATTTCAAGGAGGTGGGGAAATTTTCTTCTTATATAGATGGATATGTCACTTTTACAACTATATGAACTACATAAAGAAAGAGAAGGTGAGAAGCAAGGTAGTGGGGCATTACACTATTTTATTCCATCATTGTTTGATTAAAATGATCATCCTCCATTAGTTCTCAGATATTGGCATTCCTTGGGAGGCCTTTGTATAGAAAATTTCTATTTCATCACCTTCAAACTCCATGCCTTAGGAAGCTGGTTCTTCTAGCAAATTAAAAGCTACCCTTACTATTGAAAATAGTTAAAGGGGAAATACTAGGAGCAGGGCTAAGAAGCTAACATTTTTCTTGGCTGAAAGTGAGAAATATCCTTCTCTTTCAGTGACAAAAGTGGTATTGTTACAGGCAATATAAGGTCAATAAGAAAATCAAGAAGAATAAGGTGATCAAGCACAGTTTGAACATGAACATGCATCTCATGCAATTAAATCAACTGAAGAGCTCCTACAAGAGAAAGATGTTGAAATTTTTGGGTTAAAGGAGAGGATTTTTAAAGCCAAATACATGGTGGCTCTTTTACAATAGAAAAACAGAAAAATCTTGCAAATTCAAGAAGAGACTGGAAATATCAAATCAAGCATAGTGGTATCACTTGAAAAAGGAAAGAGTGTAGTTGTTGATGTGGCAAAAAAAGACAAGAAGGGAAAACTGGTAGAAAAATAGCCAAGGAGACCTTTAAATAGAGTATTGAAGAGGAATTTTTCATGAGACAATATGATACCCTAAACCAATTTTAAAGACACTTGGAGAAAATTTTGAAAACTGCCCATTTTTCTGAAATCTGCTGCAAGGACATAAAGGTAGCGTGCCCATGATACCTTTATCGATGGAGGCATACAAATGAAAAATGGGTTACATTTTTGGAAATTCCTCAGCTTATATATTAATTATTTGTACTCGGTTTTCTTCACCAACAGTTAGTTTTACACATGAATGCAAATAATTGCCTAGAAAATAGCTCTCTGCAACACTCACAGACCAGTTTTGGTAAATAGATCTTTTGAGTACTTTGTTGGATTTTCTGTGATGCAAAACCATTTTAGAGGCATAAAAGACACCCTCATCAACCTCCAGCAGTTTTCTGAGGCAATATTCACCAAAGCGTCATCACCAAATCAGCTAAAGAAGTCCATGCTATGCACTTGTTGTGCACATGCTACACAAATGCAGTTTCACGCTACCTTTTCAACAAAAAGTCATTTTTTGTAATATTAGGATGAAATTAAATTTTCCAACGATGGATGATGATGTAATATGATGTATTAAGTATGATTAATGTCTAATATCTAGAAATTAATTAGTTATAATGATGTAAAGTCAAATATATCTAGTTGGAGAAAAATCAGGGAATGGTTAGAACCTCCCTTGATTTGGGTTTTTGTTAGAGAAAAAGGTGTTTCTAAATCCTAAATAGGTGAATTCAACCCTTAGTGGTGGGGATTTTTAGTTTTGAGTCTATTTATGTCTATGTTTTGATGCAAATCATGAGTTGGAATGTTGGATAAGAGAGGGTGAAGAGCTTTGGAGCTGGTGTCTTGTTTTGACAATAATAAAACCAGAAGTTACAACTATTTCTTAGGAATTCTTGTGGTGTGTAAATTTGCTAATGTTTCATGCTTATGATAATATTTATACATTTTATCACCATATTTTCTTTCTAATGATAATCTCTCCAGCTATAAACAAAATTCATGAGCACATGCTCTTTTTTAAAAGATAATTTCACGCATTTGTTTTATTATTCTATTAAAATGAATTCACCTCTTGTGCTCATTCTAATTTTTTGCAATTTCATCCTATATCATCAAAGACTAAAAATCTAAAATACCTCTTATACATACCTATCTTAATCCTAATTATCTCTGTAACTTATCATCTGAAATTCTAAACTTAGCTCCTATTTTTCACCCTCCTGAAACCATCATCCAAAAAAAAAAAATATAACAAACCCCTGTACTTAATAACTACCCTGAAAACCATAATTCATCCAGCCCTATTGGCTGTGATTTTTGTGGAGATATCCCTCTCTAACTTTGTAGGGCTAGATACCAAGTTAAAAGGTTGGTCTATGGTTACCTCTGTTGGGATCTCTTCTTCAACCTTAGAGATCTGGCGGAGTGATAACCAACACAATCCTCATAAAAATGGTCTTAAACATTTACTGTTGAATATATTACCATTTCTATAACTATCATCAACACATGTATCCATTGGATCTTGATAACACTATTTGTAACTTAAAGGAAATACAATTGAAACACAAACACAAATTTTACTACACATAGAATTGATTGGCAAGGCCCTCATTAGATTTGTAGTCATGTGTTTGTTTATTAAAGGATTTGTTTTCCTTATTAACATCTAGCTCTGACATGGATATTAGTCATCTACAAGTCGTTGAGGCCCAACACTGAAAATTAATCAGATGAATGCATAGGTTCAGATTCATAATACTTCCTTATCTCCCTTAACTGCTCAACTGAAAGAGCTCTCTAGGCAGTTCTGGATGATCGGAATCACTCGTGCATTCAAAGAAGTTAATAATATAACATATACTCTCTTAAAGGAAGGAATTCATTTGCAAGAGAACTATTTTCTCGAGAAGGAATACCTTGGTGGTCATTTAGTAACCTTGAGGCGATTGTTCTAAAGTCCTTTCTAATTGTTATTTTCCTGTTGAACTTATAGATAATATGTTAGTTTTATGGGTTTTTTTACTCTATGGTATCATTTTTGTTCTTAGACTAGTCATATAATTTATGTAAGGTTGAAAAATGAACTAAATTCAAGTCATATAATTTATGTAAGGTTTAATGTCTATCCTCTTATATTAGGAAGACCTTGGTTGGCCACTTTCGATGCCTAAATTAGTTGTAGGGTTGGGAACATGACTATTAAGAATGGACCCTTATCAAAATGATTCATATTGTATCCTCCTTCTCAGCCTTATATTGAACATGATCTACCTTTGTGGCTAGAGGATGAGGAAGAGAATGGCGTGTATCACACAACACCCTACCCAATATGTACCCTAGATGTTGTTATAGGAGGGGTCAACCTGATGAAGATAACCTCATTGACCATATCCTTTAGAACCAACCTCCCACTACCATCCCACTTCATGAAATTTTGAGAGAATTTGGGAGCATTCCTTGGACTGAGTTATGCTCGGTTGACTCTCAAGTCCTAAAAATGTCAAAATTGTATATTTTGGCCCATCCAAAAAATTAAAGATCAAACCCTCTCTCTCGGAAAAACAAGAAGAAAAATTGTGTAGGATACTCACATAAAATTTAGATGCTTTTTCTTGGGATTATAAATAAATGAAAGGGGTGCATCCCTCAGTTTGAACTCATCTTATTTACATTAAAGAGGGATGAAAACCTGTGCACCAACCTAAGATGAGAATGAACTTAGCCCTTAAGGACATAGTGAAGGAAAAATTACAAAAATTGATGGATATAAGTGGAGGAAACATTAGGTCCTAAGGAAACTACTAAACCCAAAGAAGTAGAAAAACCACCACATCAAACAAGTTATCTCTAGGATATATTGAACATGAGGTATATGCAACCTTAACTACATTAGCCACTCCTGTTAAGCCTAAGAGTAAGAAAAAAAGATAAGGGCCCCTATATTTTAAGACCATAAAAAGCACCAGAATCAAAAAAGGGAGACCATAAAGTCCCACAAGGGTCCCTGTCATCATTGAAGAATCACCAAGAAAAAAAGAGGAGGTAGGTCACCTCTCCTAAACCCAAAACAAAGACACTTGTAGCATATGTATGTAGGCCTACCACCAGGTCAACTACCTTAAAAAATCCCAAGAGACAAGAAACCTTCCAACAGGAAGAAAATGGAATCTATAGGAGGGGTGGAGTGTGCTACAAGAGAGGTAGAGTGTGCTATAGGAGGGATAGAATATGCTACAAGAGGAAAAATTCATGCCATGATAGTTGCAAGAGAAGAAAAGTGAACTATAGAAGGCAACAACCTCCCCAAAAAAATTTGAAAGGGACTTCCTAAAGTTCTAATAGCCTAGTCCATAGCATAGCCTAGGGTCCTACTATAAATTCATTGAAGGGGGAAGGATCGTCCCTGAAAATTTTGCAATTCCACTACTTTATGAGCTAAAGATAGAGAGAGGAAGAACCGACAAGTGGATGCAAATTGTTAAATCAAATAATTTGGAAGATGTGGGACTTATGGTAGAAAACTTCAATGGGATGGGGAAAAATTGACCAATCTGAGACTTAAGGAGTCTACAATAAAAGAGCAGCTACAGGCAGATAATATGAGGCTAAAAGGAAAACTACAAGAGAAGGAAACCCAAGTACTTACCACCATGGAAATTCTTTGTATGGAGGCCATGCAACACAAGAAACCTTCAAAATCTTATGCTCTCTTTGTCAAAGAGAATTAGCTACAATACCAAATCAAAACTCTAGCATAGTATGGATCTCTACCCTTCCAAGACTACAAAATTTTTATTGAGTTTTCTAAACAAACTAGTATGGAGGATAGATAAAAGGTAGTTTATTTATACATGCATAATATTATCTTGACAAATATAAACTATTGGGATCCCAATTAAATATTGGGAGACATGCAACTAAATACTTTGTAATATTGGTTGACACATGAAGAAACAAGGGCTGAAGAGGTGAATAGAGTAATGGAAAAATAGGAGAATGAACCTTTATACATCATAGTAGATCTAATGAGCCCTAAGGCTTTAATTAGCAATCATAAACTCATGTGCGATGATGTTTTATTGGCACCCAAATACATTGAAACCCAGGCTCAAACCATTCTTCACTTTGAGGATACCTTTATCTTGTTAGGGAAAAAAATTATGCAAGCTTGTCAGAGGAGATTGCATGTTTTACCCCACATTCTGCAATTCAGAGAATAACGCTCTCCTGAAAGGCTAAGCAAAACCATGGAGAAAACACCATTTTAAAAGAGATTTTAGCAGAGAATGAATATCAAATGGATAGGATAAAAACTCACTCCACCTTTGTTGCTAGGTCTACATGAAGGAAGGGGCCAACCAGATTAGAAGAGGGAATGGACTGAGGTAAAGAAAAATGGAATATTTTCCTCACAAGAAGGCACACCATCTAAGTTGCCTTGGGATGTCAGGGAGGTTACTAGGGCCATGAAAAATTTGCACATCGATGACTGACTTTCTCGAAGGATGAGAAACAATTTTAGCAGGGGGTGATGATGAGGCTTATCAATAGGTATATTATAAGGGTCATGATGCCATATTCCAACCTTAGAACAATATCTTTCTCACATTTATTCACATTTTTAGTTATATTATGCTTAGGGAGAACAGTAAAAGGTGTTTTTTCATAACATGTGGCATAAAGTGGTTTAATTGCAGGGAAAAAGAGCATTTTTTAGATATTTTCCATGCAGGGACTCGAAGGAGACAACAAGGAGGGAATCTGGGGATTTTCCACCTCCTTAACTCCCTAAATTATCCTAATATCACAACACTCTCTCTCATCAACTAGAAGTCATTTGCAACCAAGCCACTACTAGTACACGTGAGAGCTAATGAAGGACAAGATCCACCATTCTTGAGATGAAGGCGAAACATGCTGCTATTTTCTAGGGAGCTGCTAGAAGCTACCCTTTTGTATACATAAAAAAGAATAAGAGCTCACTATGATTTTATTTTTGTTTTCAGCTAGGTAGCTATTGAGCTAAAAAATTTAGCACTATTATTTTGAACTTTTATCTGACGTAAATAAAACTTTTACTTTATTATAATGATAAGTTGGTTATTGAGTTACATATGAGTTAGCCCTCATGTAGAATTACAGGCCCTCCTGTTGCATGATGGGCCTTCCTATAGTAGCTTCGTATAGCATGCTTGTACCACCATTTTCTCGTACCATATTTTCTCCCCATTTCAACTCTAGCTCCAGTAGGATAGATAATGACCTTCAATTTTGATTTGATGACCAAGAGAAGCCTCTAGACCTTCCAAACCATTCATTTTTCTCACTAGAAAAACAAGGTACAATTATACTTCAATTACAAGAAATTTACAATTTCATTTTCTGATTTCCTTTAGAAAGAGTGAGAAAGTAGCATGTTTTTCTTTAACCTCTATGAAAATCCAGTTAGCACTTACAAGTAGCAGTTCTTCTTTCCTAGTTCAAAATAGTTTTTTCAATTACACTTTCATCAACAATATTTCATTATAGATAAGTAGGATGAATGGTATTTGGATGCTCTAATATAATTTCATAGTTGAGGGTGGCATGAGTATAATCCCATCTATTGTGCATATAACATTGTCACCTCTAAGTTTGTACAAACCCTAGGCTGATAAATAGAGTTGAGGAGCCCTTAGGAATTGCAACAATTTTGGTGCAATACCAGGGCTAACCAAGTTGGTTGTTGTCATGGAAACTATTGTATTGTTTGTGTGATAGATGAAAATGTGCATGCCTTTGAGGGAAAACTGGGCAAAGACCTCTTTGTTGTGTGCTTAGCTCCAACATTTGTCATGTATCCTTTGTTAGTATGAATCTTTCGTCGTAAAAGACCACTTTAGCTATGCATAACAAATAGCCCTAACATTGATTATGGTTGCCAAACATCTTTAAATCTGTAATTAGGTGATCCAAATAATGCTGCACAATTCCAGATCTAAGCATAAAAGACATTAAGCAGTTAAAGTAAAATATGGCTCCATGCATCCAATAGACAAGACAAGAATAGTGTATTTGAAAGAATTTTTATATTATATTAAAAAGGGGGCACTCGAGAGGAAAACAAGAAAGGTTTTTTCCGGTTCTCCTCAATGGGATGGGTTCTTGAAAGTCCTCAGTGTTTTAGATCTAAAATTCCTCTCTCTTGTTGGTGTAGAAAACCCAAACAAACATAGAACTCAAAGGGAGCTCATAAGGCAAAATGGAGAATGTGACCTAGTATAGATCTAGAGTGATATAATGCAATGAGGGTGACTAATGAATGGGGAAAACCCTTCTATTTATAACAAAATATTAGGGCGATCTAGAACTTGGTGCATGAATACAATATTATTAATCAAATTCTAGAACCACCTTTTAGGAATATTTTATTATATTTGTTGGAGGGAAAAGGATTTTTGACTTGGGTCAATTCCTTTATTTATAAACAATAAATAAACAAATGATTTATTTATTATTTTAAGGAAATGGTGGGAATATAATTAAATAAATAATGATTTATTTAATTATTTATAAATGATTTAGTCAAATGTAACTAGGAATATTATTTAAATAATGATTTAAATAACTTATTCCTAGGAAATAATCAAATAAATAAGGATTTATTTAATTAATTTCCATGTTTTGGGTTAAATATGACCAGGAAATATAAAAAAATATAGATTTGTTTATTATTTCCTTTTGGGGTTTCTTATTTAGACCATAAACAACTTAATAAAGGCGTTTTACTAAGTTATTTCACATAGTGAAAGCAATTTTACTTAGGGTAAAATTGATCTTACATGGTGTACTTGGGTTCATCTAATGATAATAGGTTAGATGACCAAAAAAAGGTGTAACAAATTTCCCCCCAATGTACGACTGTTAGGAGCAAATCATCTGACCGAAGTACGTTGTAAGATCTCAATCACTAGACATCAAGAGGGAAGTCAGAGAGAGAAATGGAAGGTAGTCTAATGTGCTAAAGGACTAGACCCTGAGGAGACGAGACTTACAGGTGCAACAAGTCTCTAGTTTATGAAGTGGTACCTGTGCTAAAGGAGGCAGGAGAGGCATACCTATGCCTGCTGAGACAAAGTACAAAAGAATAGGATGTCCAGTAAACAAGGAACCGAACCATAAGGTACATGCTGGCATAAATACATGCCAAAAAAATAGAATGATGAATCCCACATACATGTTGTGCCTGGAATAACAGTCAGGACTTATACAATAATATTTTAGTACATGAGATACAAATACAACCCAAATGCCCCCTAAACACGGGGAAGGGCTCACAAAATCTAACTGATACATGCAAGTCGAAAAGGCACTACAAGCGGGTAAGGCCGACATCATCAAATATAAGGAGCTGCATCAAAGGCTGAAATGAAGAAGTCATCCGGGCATGTGGGGGGCTACCTGCAGGGCCACCCCCTCATGAGGGTTGAGACATCTCACACACACCCGGGAATCACCAATAGTGGTTGCTACATCACTGGACCATCAAGTATACGAATCTAGATCATGTTGAAAGGAGCTGGAGAAACAATCAAGTCACAGGGTGTGATAAACCCTATTGCCTGATCTGAGGAACTGCACAAGTGGAGAAGCTAGAACCAACGTACACTGCCCTCTAGACTTCTAGAGTGAATGAGCTGATGTCGACAGAAGGAGGTCCGCCATAGATGTGGCAATAAGGGATCCTCAACTAAGGCACGAGAGAATATAGTAGAGAGACTGATAGACGAACATTAAGGATGATGATGAAGTGGGGGAAGATCCAAAGGGGATCATGAAAACATGAGTACAAGATGGTAACTCATGACGAGCATCTACACGAGCATGGACAAGTATGGAGGCCCAGTGGTGCCCCTAGTATGAGTGTTGCAAGTGAAGAAATTCAATTTTGAGGAAGGTTATGGTTGAGGGGCATAGGTGCCCCCAAGCATGTTGTGGTCATGCCAAAATTTATAAAGGGGAATCTAAAGAAATTTTAATGATGTGGTGTACCAATTGTTTTCATTATGTTTATGCAGTATGAGAAAGGAAATGGAGGATTACCAATCTCTTTTAGGACTGCATATATGAATCAAATGGAATTTAAGTTTCTGGGTTGGCATACCTCGTGTCACTATCCCAAAGAGAGGATTTTGAGATAATGAACTGATGTTCTCTTAGAAAACCCATAGGTTGGTCAACAAAAATGTCTAAGAGACTGGGTTGCTGATGTAATATGAAGGAACGATAAGGGGTATCATCTCTAGAGTGATCTGAAGTGATATGGGACTCTAGAGGTTCGTCTAAATGTGGAAGAATAATGTTGCTAAAGTCGACATGACTAGATACACTAGGAGAGTTGTGGAGAATTGCTTCTCCTGGTCTCTCAAATATGGGTGCCCCCTTACCCAAACATGGGGTTTCAATGTAATGGCCACGAGGTGTATGTGGTGCGAACACATGGGTTCGATGTAAGGGGGAATAGATAAAGTCAGGGGTGGGGATTTCTTCCATAATTTCGTCATCGTGATAGAAGATGGGGTGACTGGGGGAAGAAATACCACCTGACACGGTGAAGCTACCTGACTCATCATCATGAGAAGAGAGGCTCACATGCACATCGTCACAAGCGGTGACATAAGAGTAAGCAGATAAAGGATCTACCGATGTTGAGCCCAGGGTGATCACTAAAGGAAGGTTGAGAAAAACAACAGGGGAGGATTTAGAGAGAATGTTCCATGAGGGTCTCATGGATGATGATAGGTAGAAGATGGTGGATGAAGGCTCTATCATATCGAAATTAGGAGGGGGAATGTCAATGGGAGCCGTCATGTCTAGTAGTTCTGTCGAAGCAAAATGCGCAAATAAGGGAGAGGTGGACTCGTTGCGCTGGGCCTTGAATTGGCGGACCGTGGCTAGAGAGGTGTGGAAGTCCTTGAGGCGAGGACAAAGGTGGGCATAATGGCCATAGAGATCACACAAAGCACAGGGGTGGTTGGTGTGAATATTCTTGGGGTTCTTGGCTGCAGTCACGGAAGGAACAGAGGCTTCTGGGACCGTGGACTCAGGGGGTGCAACATTAACCATGGGCTTGAGATGAGGAAATTCAGGACAGGTATGGGTGGCGTGACCGACAACATCACACAAAGCACACTGGATGGTATGCTTTGGAGGCCTAGGAGGGGTAGGGTTTATCGGGGTAGCCTTTTCCTTTGATGCCCCCTTACGAGCTTTTCCCTTCTTACCCGAAGTGGTCACAACAGGAGGTGGTTCTTGTTGAGGTGACTGAGGCACTGTTGCAGCGAGAGAAGTCATTGGGACCGGTTGAACTGGGGTCATAGCAAGATAAGGTTTGGGTTGACCAGGTGGGGTAGTGGCTGGAGGGTCAAGGTACCAGACGGGTATGCTCAAGGTCAAATTGGGGAGGGAGAGGGTGGCCATGATGGGAGCCGAATAGACTCTGGGAAGGGGAGCAAGGAAAGGTATTTGACTGGTGGGGTAATGGCCAGGAGGGACGGCTCCCACATGGTGAAGACCTAGGGGAACCGACTCAGGAGGGTAGGGAGGCTCCAGAGTGCTAGGTGGAGGGGAAGGTCCAAGTGGAAGAGGTTTGGTCAGCCGAGGTGAAGGGCTAGGAGCAGGTTGCGGCATGCGAGATTGAGGTTGCTGACTAGCCAAAGTAGGCTGCGGAAGGTTAGCCTGAGACGATTGCATCATGCAAACATTCGATGAGCTGGGATCAGAGACAGGAGGAGGGGGAGGACCGAGGAAGGTTCCAAGCAAGGAGGAGTCTTTGTAGACGCTAGGGGAAACACTGGTCAAAGAAGCAAAAGTTTTCTTATTGGTGACAGCAAAGATGGTGGACTCAGAGGAGGTCTGAGATTTGGGTTCATGATATGTCAACTGGTTGATGGTGACAATCTTTCCATTATGAGGGAAAAACATCTTGCGGTGGACTGCAGATGGGACAGCAGACATGGCATAGGTGTAACTACGCCCCAAAAGAATGTTATAATCAAGAGGGGCATCGATAACTTCAACGTCGACACAAACAGTCTTGGCCGCAAGGGTGATAGGACAGTTACGGAATAGGCCAATGGGCTAGGAGGCATGGCCATCCCACGCACAAAGGGTGATTGTGGAAGGGGCTAGCTCAGGAGATCCGAGTTGTTTCCAAAATGAAGCAGACATCACACAGGTAGATGCCCCCTCATCAATAATACACCGAGCGACATTGGCGTTGCAGATTTTGACTGGGATTTGGAAAGTAACAAAAGTAGGAAGGGGGGGATGGTCTGACTAATGGGCATCGAAAACAATCAATTGGTCATCAGCAGGATCTATAGCACCCATGGCAGATAGTAGAGCCTTCTTTTGAGAAGGACATGACTAGAGGAGTTCCAGTGTTGAAATGGTAGCAGAAGATTGTGCCAGATCATCTACTATGCTATATTAATGGGCAGCCCGACCAGAGGCAGCATTTCAGCGTAATGGGCCCTTATAAATCTTGGTATGAACCTCAGCTTTGGGTGGAGGGATTTGCAAGGGACCATTGGGTGTTGACAAATGCTCTGTAGGACCTGAAGATAGGGACTTGGGGACAAACGGAGCGGGAGGCGTGGAGTACTGATGAGACCTAGTTTTAAGGTTAAGGTAAAGAAGTAAAGGTTGATTAAATTTCATCATGAGAATCTAATAATCGAAGGAACCAGAAGGGGAAGGTTGAGTGGCCGCCTGTCCATCAGGTGGTTGGGTAGCCACAAATCCCTGCTGTGCATCCACCTACTCTTGAGGGGGTGGTGACTGCTGTTGCAGGGGTTGAGAAGGCAAGGGAGGCAGAGGTGTTGATGTTGGAGGAGCTGGAGCACCAAGCCGTGGACACGGATAATAAGGGGGTTGGGTAATAATGTGGTAAGTAGGAGGTTGGGCCAAATGAGGGGGCATGCCATATTCTAGAGACGTGTTACTAGGAGGGGAAAAGTGCGGGAGGTGCTGCCTCCCCCCCCAGGAAAACCATAACCCATGGGAGGTTGGGCGTGTGTATGAGAGATAGCTCGAACGATACTGTCGACAGCATGAGGTGCCCCCGGTGTATGGGAATCACCAGGTCTGGGGAGATCAGGTAGAACAGTATAAACATAACCCGTCTAAGCATAGATCATGTCATATTTTAATGCCATTTGGAGGGTAGCTTCTTTGGTTTGAGGAAAATGCGATGTGACATCTTTCCTGATAGGGGGCAAGAGAGATCTAAGGAACCAATCCATGTAGACCCGGTCTTCGAAGGTAGGAGATTGACATAGGCTCTTTCTTCTCCGCCATTCCTGAACATGATCAGATAGGCAAGTCTCAGATGATTGACGGAAAGAATTCAAAAGTTTGATACCAGTGTCATAATGAAGGGGAAGCTGGAAGTAAGATAAAAAAGCCCAGGCAAGAGTCACAAAGGTGGTATGGGAGGAAGTGGGCTGATCAACATACCATTTAGAAGCTTCACATGTAAGCGTGCATTGGAAAAATCTAAGACAGATGGAATCATCAGTAAGGGAATGGGATGAACACCACATGTGGAAAGATCGAATATGGTTGGAGGGATCCTCTCCAGCAAGGCCTTCAAACTTGGGAATGTCGGAGGGGAGCTTGGTTGGCATAGCAGGCCAACTAACATCGTGGCGGATAGGATCATTGATCAACTGATTGAAATCAGGGAGACTGAGGCCTGCCATGAAGGGGAGCAAGGGAGTAGTCTAGGTAGTTCCTGTGGTGGTTCCGCTAGTAACAGTCCCAGCATTAGGGTCGGGGTTTCCACTAGCATTAGGCCCTAGACTAGACATGGTGAAGGTAATAGGGGGAGAACAAAAGAATCAGAAGATGAGTCAAAGTGCAGACTTGGGGGAGGACTAACTCAACGACGACGGGAAGGAGCAAGTCGACCAACCGGAAACTGAGGGTGAAGGCCAAGAAGTCTCCAGGACAAATGCCTTGGAGGCGCAATGATGACGGGAAGAAGAAAAACCGACAAGGGCAGGGAGGTGCAAAATCAAGTGAGGTCAATGTCGAAACAAGGGAAATGAGGTGCAGTGTCAATTGATTTTAAAGTCTTTGCCAGGTGGTGTTAACCAGGCTCTTCTTCGCTTAGGCTCAGTGTGTGGTGTGCATTAATTTTAATTGATTAAACCTAGACGTTTTGAGAGTAAAAGAAAAAGTGTGCTGCGTAACTGAAAATAAATCTGCAGTAAATAAGATTGAAAGAACAGAAAATTAACAGCTAACAATGCATCAATCTAACCTAAGAAGGCGGGTCTCTCAAACAAGTCGATAAGAGGGAAAAAATCTACTCAAAGCATGTGAAAAGAGGCCAATAGATCGAAGGTCGGGAGGGATGTGGATCTAAAGGAGAAATCTGCTGAAAAAGAGGTGCAGAGAACAACAAAGAGGTAGAGGCAAGGTTGCTGCTAAAAAGGATGAGATAAGATAACAGTAGAGGGGACAAGGAGGCGGCCCTAGAAATTAACACAAAAAAATCTATATGAGGTGATTTGAAAGGGATAAGAGCTGATCTAAAGGGATATGAAAATGAGGTATCAGATCCGAAAGAAATAAGGCTGAAACTATGGAAATGCAGACTTCTAAAATGGAAAAAACTCTCCCATAAAAAGTGGAGGGTACTAGAGCCCTAAGGGGCAAGATTCCCACTTAGTTGAGTGAAACAGTTCAGAAACAGGTCTAAATAGGTGGAGACAGAGGCTGGAAAGCCCTGACAGAAGCTTCAGACAAACCCAGAAAAAGTGCTGGAAAATTGCAGAAAAAAGTGCAGGTCACAGGTTCTGACCTGTTTTCAGTCCAGGTCACAGGTTTGGGGTAGAAAAGTGTGACCTCAAGGCCAAGTCGCAATTTTTGGGCCAATAAGTGCGACCTGCAGATCCAGGTCTCTCGGCGGCAAATTTCAGAAAAAGTTGTTGTCTCAGCTGCGGCTGATGTCTATCACCTGCGCAATAAGGCCAGAAACACACAGAAGTTAAAATTTTTAATTTTTGAGGGTTTTAGAGGTGAAAAGCACCATAAAAATAGGAAAAATAGGAAACTAAAGAGAAACCCTAGGGTTTGAAATAGCTGGATATGCAGGAATATATAAAATGACAACGGTCGCAAAAGAAAACCCGTGTGGAGTCGCCAATTATTAGTATGAATCTTTCTTCGTAAAAGACCACTTTAGCTATGCATAGAAAATAGCCCTAACATTGATTATGGCTACCAAACATCTTTAAATATGTAATTAGGCGATCCAAATAATGCTGCACAAATCCATATCTAAGCATAAAAGACATTAAGAAGATAAAGTAAAATATGGCTCCATGCATCCAATAGACAAGACAAGAATAGTGTATTTGAAAGAATTTTTATATTATATTAAAAAGGGGGCACCCGAGAGGAAAACAAGAAAGGTTTTTTCCGGTTCTCCTCAATGGGATGGGTTCTTGAAGGTCCTCAGCATTTTAGATCTAAAATTCCTCTCTCTTGTTGGTATAGAAAACCCATACAAACATATAACTCAAAGGGAGCTCATAAGGCAAAATGGAGAATGTGACCTAGTATAGATCCAGAGTGATCTAATGCAATGGAGCTGACTAATGAATGGGGAAAACCCTTCTATTTATAACAAAATATTAGGGAGATCTAGAACTTGGTGCATGAATAAAATATTATTAATCGAATTCTAGAACCACCTTTTAGGAATATTTTATTATATTTGTTGGAGGGAAAAGGATTTTTGACTTGGGTCAATTCCTTTATTTATAAACAATAAATAAACAAATGATTTATTTATTATTTTAAGGAAATTGTGGGAATATAATTAAATAAATAATGATTTATTTAATTATTTATAAATGATTCAGTCAAATTTAACTAGGAATATTATTTAAATAATTATTTAAATAACTTATTCCTAGGAAATAATCAAATAATTAAGGATTTATTTAATTAATTTCCTTGTTTTGGGTTAAATATGACCAGGAAATATAAACAAATATAGATTTTTTTATTATTTCCTTTTGGGGTTTCTTGTTTAGACCATAAACAACTTAATAAAGGCGTTTTACTAAGTTATTTCACATAGTGAAAGCAATTTTACTTAGGGTAAAATTGATCTTACATGGTGTACTTGGGTTCATCTAATGATAATAGGTTAGATGACCAAAAAATGGTGTAACACCCTTGCACATAAACTCTCTCGGGAATATCTTTCAACAAATATTGTTAACTCTTCAAGGGTTTTGATGCACCGACATTTTGTCCATTTATTTCCTTTGATAAATAGGATGTTGACACATCATACATTGTTGATGTTTATCTTATCACTTGAGCATTTACACTTTAGGCTCAATAAGATCTATTTCAAATTGACTTTCAAGATCTAGTCCCTATGTTAATGGTGTCAAGGCCTTGTTTAATAGACGCAAATTTTTAAAATATTCCAATCTCAATGATTGTCCTTTAAATTCTTTTGATCTACAAATATCTCCTTACTTATCAACACCATGTATATCAATTTGGGTGCATCAAGAGCTTGTTTAATTTTATTGTCCATAGGTAACTCTCCCACATGCACAAAGAATAATCCCATGGCATCTCAATGCATGCCATGCATGCCAAGATCTTTCAAGTTCCAACATGTGCCAACTTGTGCTCATGTGTGTTAGGGAGTGCTACGACATGTTATGGAGTGGTGTAGGGTGTGTTGAGGAGTGCCAAAGTGTTTTCAAGGAATGTTAGGGAGTGTCAAGGAAACACAAGGGAGCAGCTGATCAAAATATATGGAAATTAACAAATAAGAGGGTGTGTCAAGGAGTGATTGTGAGTTCCAAGTGTGGCAAGGAGGGAGTGACAAGGCATGTTTTTAGGAAATTCCAAGGTATTCTAGGAAGTTTGAAGGTGTGTTAGGGAGCACTGGGGGTGCTAATATATGCTAGATAGCGCCAAGGCATGCCAATTCATATCAAGACATGTCAGGTGCTAAGGCATGTGAGGACATGATAGGTGCTAAGGCAAGCCAATATTTGACAATTGTAAGGGTGTGCCAATGCATGCTAGGGAGTGTCAGGAAAATGAAAGGGAGAATGAATTTTATAAAATGCAAGGAAATGAACACATACGAGGGTTAATAATTTACGACTTTACCTTTTTCAAGAGGATCATGGCTAGGGCATGATATAGGGAGGTAAGGTGTTTTGAATAGTTCCAAGGTGTGCTAGAGAGTGCTAGATCATGAGAGGGAGTGTTAGGGAGTACGAAGGAAACATAAGGGAAAACCAAGTCAAAATGCATGGAAATGAATGAATAAGAGGATTTTTAGGGAGTGTCATCAATGAGTGTCATGCATGCCAAGGACGGAGTGACAAGGCATGCTAGGAAGTGCTTGGGTGTGTTATGGAATGTCATGGCATGCTAACATGTGCCATATAGTGTCAAGGCATGCCAAGATGTGCCAAGTTCTATGGGATGCAAATATGTGCTAGGTGTTATGGTCTGCCAATGCATGCTAGGGAGTGTCAGGGAAATAAAGTGGAGCACCAAATTAAAATGCAAGGAAATGAAAACATAAGCGGGTTAATAAATCATGACTTTAATATTTTCAAGAGTGGCACACTAGGCACACCAACACTAGGTGTCTATACATGCCAAATTCTAATGCCTGTGAAGTGTCTATGTGTGTCAATGCATGTCAAGGAATACTAAGGCATCATAGCCTGGAGTACTAGGGTGTTGTTGAGGCCTCGAAATTACACTGTTGAAACATGGGGGAAAACCACCCGATCCTAACCTTAAAGCAGCTCCTTTTCTGTTTGGGGTAGTGGCTCCGACTGGGGATGATGGGACCATTTTCCTAATAAGGATGATTTTGAGGGTGTGTGATTATATGGAATGCAAATGGAAATGAATTTAATCTATTGTATGCATCTATATAAACTATTTATTCTACTATATACCTGGGATGTTTATTCCTCTATGCGATTTGAAAAGATATCCTTCAACTGTTAGTAATATAGATCATTTAATTGTTGAAAGAGATGAAAATTATGTAAAATTATTATTCTAACAAAACAGTTTTAACAGAAGAATTGTGAAAAATATATCACATTCATATGTGTTATTATACATTCAATAAGAAACTACAGGAAAACATTAGAACATAAGTTCATGTAATATTCATCTATAATAACGTTTAAAATATATAATGCAATAAAAAGATGATTGTCAATCTATAAAGCAAGACTTAATACAAGTGAATAAAGTACCATATGTATGAATTTCTACTCATGTAACTAACAGTAATTTATCTTCTCCTTCTCACTTTCAAGAAATTTAAAGAGTACATTAGTGTAACATCAGTTAAACATATTTAATTTTAAAAGGATAATAGATGTGTTCCATTAATTGATCAAAGCATTAACAAAATTACAATAGTGCATTCTTTGCAAATGTTTTTGACAAATTTCTGGACCCTTCTCTAAATGCATGAGAGGGGTTCAAATGCTAAACTAACTATGTTCTAATAAAATATTATTACAAAAATATAGAGGAGGTTTCAAACAACTATCCTTGTAGGAGTAACTTAAACTACAATCTAGGAAAATAAAATAACAATTTTGATTTATAAATTCCACTCTTTCTTCTGCAGTTGGTCACAAAGTTGAAAAATATCTATCATAGGCTTGAGCTGAGTTGGCTGTGAAATCCCTGATCTGACCTATCCCTTGAATATTTCGTTTGAAAGTACGAGTTGTGATCTTTTGTTGAATCTGTTAAGGATTGCAGAATCTGATATTGATGATAAGGTTTGATCAGAAAATTCCAATATTTTTCTTGATCAAACTTATTAACCTTTTTAATTACTTCATCCCGTGTGTTTGCTTTCTACTTCCACCATGTTTCTATCTATTTTTCTTTTGAGAACACTTCAGACATGTTATTTTTGAGAATTTCTACATTTACCAGTTGTTCACATACAGATTCAATAATTTCATTTGATAAATTAGATGTTTTCTTTGCCTACTTGATTTGTGCTTCCCAATCTTTGAATAGGATCTCTTTATGAAACTTATCTACCTGAGGTAGATCAGCTTCTTTTCCTGAGTTTGAAACTAGCCATTGAATGTGTTCATTGATTTTATTTTCAATTCTTTCACATTCAAGTTTCTGGATAGCTATTTGCTGGATAAGTATTTTATTCTAATCACAATAAGAGTCAATCATAGAAGCTTGATGAAAAAATATTTCATGTTCTTTCTTTAATTTAGCATTTACATCCAGTGCTTCTTTAATAAACTCCTCTAGTTGTGGTTGGCTCTGTATTTTTGTCATTGTTGTTTCTAGTTGTGCTTGTTTCTCATTGATTTCTTTTTTATGTTGTAATTTGAGTATTTCGAAATCCTTTTTAAATTGGGTTGTCTTTTCTTTGATTTGCTCACTGGAGTTGGTTTTTTCTTCATTTAACAATTTCTCTAGTTCTTGTACCCCTAGCTTCCTTTTTCCTCAGCAACACTCTAACTTCAATATCTTTATCAACGGTGGCAGTAGCATATGCCCCTACATACTATGATAATTTAGTTAGATGTTCTGTAGGGTCATCTAAGGAATATTTCCATAATACATCCATTGATTCATCTGTGACATTTGAGAATGTTTCATCAGTTCTTCTTCTTTTGTTCCTCTTAACTACAACCTTATAGCTAGGACTGTATAAAATGTCTAGTGAAGGAATTTCTTCAACTTGTAAAACTATCTGTTTTATAGGGTAGGCTGGTATGATATCTCGATCATGAGTTTCTAGAAAATGTTGTAGTGGATTAACAGTTTCCAATATCTTCTAGGAATTTTCATGTGTATGAAAACTAGATACTTTATCAGTATTGGGATTAGCTTTAGGAGTTTTTATTGCTTCAGAAAACTCCTCCCATTCACTACTAAAATTCTTTGTTTGTTACTTTTCAGACTGATCTAGTGTGTGATGATTGAACTAAACTTCTTGAGAAGTTGGCTCTATTCCATTACTTTCTTTATGTTCATGCATCTCTATCTCTTGGATTACCTGATCAATTATCTTTTCTGGGTTGTCCTTTTGGATTCGGATTCATTTTCAGAGTGATCTGAATTGTGACATTGACGCTGTGATTGACCTGATTCATCTTCAAACATGTCATTTTCTTCATTATCCAAAATGATACTTGGAGCAGGTTTGTTGACATCTTCAATAGCTAAAAAATTGCAAGCAACTCTCTGCAATATCTTATTTCTATATACTTGGAATTCTTCCAAATCATCTTGACTCAATTGGCTGGAAGAAAACTTGGTTATATTTGAAAATTTTTCTATGCCTTGGAAGAGATCATCAAATCAATCTGTTTCCTTTACAAAAGGATTCATTTTGAGCCCTGTAGTGTAATATTTAATTACATCATTTGGATCGTATAAAATCTTTGGAATTTCTTCCAATTTCAATAGACTGATATTGGAAACCTTCTTGTAGGTATGACCAATATCATATAGTGCAAAAGTGCCACATTGTACAGGGAAATTGGGCTAAATGGCCTTCTTAGAATCTTTCAAATGTTTAGTGATACCATTAACAAGTTGGTAAGCTATCTCTCGTGCAAGAAATTTATAAGGAACATAATAAGGTAAGACGTGGGGAGAAGCATACCTCCCTAATACTCTGACAGATGTAAAATTCTTGTCTACAAACCATCTAGCCACAGAAAGAATATTTGAGCTAGCCTCTTCAGAAACCCTAGGGGCCTTTTTATTGAATATCATTTGGTGCATAGGCAATATGAATCCATAACAAATTTTATAGAAATGAAGGTGGAAATCTAAATCCCATAGGTCTCTGTGGTAAATTTGGATTGGGGTAGGGTCTTGGGTACTCTATTTCCATCCCATGGTAGGAAAACTAGAAGTAAAACATATTGCATCCATGACATAGGAAGACATATAAAAGGGAGGTGTTTCTCTAGATGAAACACTTCTTTTATTGCTATATTCAGTGATGTGTTTGCCTAAACTATCAAATAGGATCTTTGCCCAGTTCAGAATTGATGAATTGACGATTGCATCAATTAACATAACCAATTCTATTGAAAACCTAGTGGTATCAGGTTTGGCAAACAATCTACACAATATACTAGCAACATAACAATAAGGGGGAGGAATTTCGGCAATTGGGTATGTACCGAGTTTATCTCGCTTTAACTTTCCCTGGTATTTTTTCCATTCTTTAATGACTTTCATGAAATCTGGATGCTCTGCTCTAAAGCTTTGTAGAAAATATTTCTCATACTTTTGTTGCGGGGAGGGTAGGTGATACATTGCTTTTAAATCTTCTGCCCTGAACGACCTGTTGCACTGAAAATTGTCACTTTGACATTATGATATTTGTATGAGCTCATTATCACTCATAATTTCCTCCTTTGCAAGTCTAAACCATCAGTTCCTCATGTCAAGCCTTAAAAATAAGAGAAAAGCTCTCAAAAGTCTCTAAAACTCTGGTATCGCACTTTCTCTTTGCCTTGCCTGCGGTCCCGCACCTAATGGTCATGTCTCCTGCATACCTGATCGCACTTTCTTTGTGTTAAGGGTGCAGACCCTTGTAAAAGATTAAAATGGTGCAAGTAAACTCAAAAATCTCACTTTTAGTCATTTCTAGAAGCTTCTGGAAGAAATCTTGAGGTGGCAAGACCGCTCATTTCAGGTTCATGTATCCCATGCCTTAACGAGCTAACCTCTTGATGTGAGGAGCTTATCCCTTTTAAGGAGGATTATATCCCTTCATAGTTGGAACTGAAACCTCCTCTTTCGCACTGTAAAAAGAGGCATTGGGCAGCCTCAAAGGGAGTTCAAGCTTTAGTATTATTTCAGGTAAAGTGCTGTTGCAACTTAGACTCATTTAGCTGAGATTTTATGAGGAAATATTACATACCTATATGTATCTCGATTGGAAGAGTGCAAGGCTTGTCAGAGTAAAGGAAATTCCTGCTTCGAACCATGGGAAGACCTGTTCAACATCAAGGCTGAAAAGGTTGTAAGGTTCTTCTACTATTTCAAAGTTAATACAAATAAGTTTGTTTTTCTCAATAAGCTGTCATTTGATTGTTTATTTTATGGATTCCTTAATCACCATAATAGCTATGATTTATGAATATATTCTATGTAGGTGCTATTTGATGTTTGTTTGTTTGTGATTGTATATCTTTGAAGATAACTCTTTCAGGCGACTGAAGGATGAATACTACAAACAGGCGTTGGATCAAGGTAGGATTGTAACACCTTTGTAGCATTTACTTATAAATCATGATATATCTAGAGAAAGATAGATTTAATTGTCTGTTTGTTGCTAGACTATCTTCTGATACTAGGGAGATCGATCTTTTCCGCAAGATCGATTTATCCAGCCAACAAATTAGCAACTCCGTTGGGGAGTTCTCTTCACTCGAGATGGTTTTGTGAAGAAAATTGTGCCAGTCTGTTTCATTAAGTAGGTTGTCAGGGTAACTGTTCCAACCTCTCTTTCTGTATTAAAATTCTACTAAGTTGGATTTCATCACCAACTAGTGTTTTTAGTACGGGAAGTTATTGTTTGTGTGTGGTTTGAACTCTTAGATTTTTTAGGCGTGTGATTTAGTTGTTTGTTCCTTTAGAGACTTTAGGTGTTTTTATTGAAATTTTCTTTGTTTGCGAGTGATTAATTAATATTCAATCATGGAAAAATTATCAAGATAGTCTTGTAGACTTCAGGGGAAGCCCCCTGAGTATACACCAAGCCAACATGAAGGGCTACGAGCTCTAGTATCACCTAGTGACAGTAGAATTAGATCAATAGAAGCCGAAGATTCATCTATAATTTTTCATCCTGATCATCAAATACCAACAACAGAGCGTATTTCTGAGCCAATTTTAGTTTTTGAAGTTACTGGTAGTATTTATCCTTCAATTGAATTAGCTGAAGAACCTGAAATTTCTGAGCCTGACACTGAACCTACTGTTTTGGAACCGTCTTCAAGATTTGTTACTCCAAATTCTAGTGATCCTGGTTCACCTAGGGTAAGAAATATCATTACTGAAAATCTTCTTTCTGGTCTCATATCTATTGAAGAACTTATCGGTCCAGATGAAGAAGTAACTCTTCCTGAAAACCAACAAACTTTGAATCTTAGGGAGTGTGAATCAATATTCTACAGTCCTTTTAGAAGTGACACTTGGTATTTATCATTGACAATTCTTTTAGAAAATCCGGGTCTTAGGTTTTCACCACCTCGAATTCCTTTTCATCCTACGCCAAGAGGTTATTATACTTCATCGATCATGTCAGGAGAGTCATCTATGTTTTCCCAATCACCGGAAACATTTTTATACGGTGGTCCTTTTGTTCCTTCGGGGTACCAGGTGCTCTCTGGTACTTTCTCAGGAGCAACTCCTCGACCGATTGAACAAGTGTTATCACCTGGTATTAATGGAGCTAAAACTGAAATGTTGAATGCAGAAAAAATCTTTATGATGGCTGGTAATATCCGAAATCCTCAACCTCAAGGTAGTCAGTTACCGCCTGGGGGGCAACCTCAAGGTAGTCAGTTACCGCGTGGGGGGCAACCTCAAGGTAGTCAGTTACTGCTTGGGGGGAAACCTCAACGTAGTCAGTTAGCCCCTGGGGGGCAACCTCAAGGTAGTCAGTTACAGCTTGGGGGGAAACCTCAAGGTAGTCAGTTACCGCCTGGGGGGAAACTTCAAGGTAATTTTTTACCAGGAAAAACTATAGGACAATATTATTTTGGAGAAGAACCTCAAGGACAGTACATACCTCAAGGTTGTCAACCTTTAGGACAGTACATACCCCAAGGTTAACCCTAGACTCAGTATATTCCTTAGATTCCTTATCAACCCCAGATTCAGTACGTGCCTCAGGGTTATCAACCTCAAGGTCAGTACCCAAATCAAGGTTTCCAACCACCTTCTTGTAAATAATTTGTACAAGGAGCTGGAAATTTACCACTTAATTATCAACCCTATGTTCAACTAGGCTATGGTACTGCATATGCACAACATTCTACGAGACAATACCCAAAAATGAACATGGTGTGGAATCCACCTCAAATTCAATAGAATATGCAACCTAATGTGCAGTTACCTAATCAACCTGGACATCCTTTGGTTTCTGGTCCAACCCAGAAACTTGTCAAGCCTGCCATTCAAGTCCCTGCACCTGGTTCTGTTTAGCAACCTTGGCCTAGTACACCTCAGACTCTGCCCCAAACTGCTGCAACTACTGCAATATATGTTCAACCTACAACACCTATTTCTGGAGTATCTGTAGCTCTAGTTTCTTCTATCCCTGCATCCGTGAAAATTCCTCAAGTATCTATGCACCAGTCAGGACCTACAGTTCAAACTTCGATCCAGATGCCTGCAGGAAAAGCTGGTACAAGTATGATTGCCACAAGTCAACCACAATTTACATATCAACCGTACCAGGGACAGTATCAATTCGGTCTCATTGCACAAAACCCAGTTTATCAATATCAACCATATCCTGGCTATACTTATCAACAACCTTAACAACCCTAGTTTGGTCTGATTAATACTGTCTTTCTAGGAGGTTATACCATTCCTAATGCAAATCCAATTCCAAGTTATCCTAGATATCCTCCTCCCAGAACTGGTCTCATTACTCAAGGTTTTTGCGACCCTTACTACCAGTTACCATTTATTGCAACTTTTGATTTACCTGATTTTTCGCGCCTTACAAATGATCTGATTTACTATCTTTCGTATTGGCCGCTAATGCCTAATAAGTTTCACAGTGATACACCAAAATTCGAGGGTAAGTTAGGAGAGGATCCATCTAATCACATTATGACTTATCACCTCTGGTGTGAATCTAATTTGATAATTGATGATTCAATTCGGTTACGCCTTTTTCAATGAACTCTTATTGGTCTTGCTGCCAAATGGTACATTGAGTTACCACGAGGCTCTTTTAATAATTTAAATCAGTTAGAAACTGCTTTCTTAACTCATTTTCAGCTGCATGTCAGATACGAAAATGGCACAGAACTATTGACTTCACTAAAACAATCCACGTCCACATATATTTCTAATAATATTCACGAATGGCGACGTAGAAGGCATTTAGTGAAAGTTTTCATTCCAGATCAAATTTTGGAAGAATGGTTCATTAAATCATTATTACCCAAAATCACTGAAGATGTAGCTAAGGGAGGAGTTTTTACTGAGGAGCAAGTCATTTCTCATGCTCAATACCTAGACCTCGTTTATACGCAGTTAGGTACTTTACATGAAAAAATCCCTGATCTTCCAAAACACAGTCAAATAACTGCAACTCCTTCAGGGTCTCATGCCATTGATGGTATGATTGGTTCTGTTAGTACTTAAAGCAAGAAGGAATCTTCAAATAATTCTTCTCCTATAATAACTTTACCTGATTCCCTGAAAGGAGATTCTTCCATTGAAGTTTCTGCCGACATCCATGTCGTAGAGCCATCTATGACCAAATCTAAATCTGCTAGTAAAAAGAAGGGGAAGAATAAGAAAAAACGAAAATCAAAAGATAAAACAGATAAAAATGACTCTACTGACGAAAAACACAAACCTTGCTATCCTTGTTTCATTTGTGACGCAGATCATTTTACTAAAGAATGCCCACATCGAGCAGAAGTTTCGAAATTTGTTAAAGGTTCTCAACAGCCTGCTATCTTGAAGGATCCTTTTCCTACTCAAGATAGTAAAATGATTGGTTCTTCCTCGAACGCCTCAGAAGAACCTGTTATGATGATGTATCATGTCAGGATTGCGACGCGATCACAAGATTATTGTAATAAAAATCTTGTAGGTGGTAAAGAAGAAAAATCTTCTAATTCAAACACATTAACTAAACCTCCTCCTGTTTCTGATCCGCTACATATCGAGAAACCCAACTCAGACTTAGTAATCAAACCGCCTGCTAAAGGTGTACTTCATAAATCAACTTTCAATTCACATTCAAGAGCTGCTCAGAATTACAAAATTGTTGAGGACTTAGCTATTTCCCCTTCATCAATGTCAGCGTTGGAAGTGCTGCAATTGTGCCCAGCACAACATAAATTACTATTGTCTTCCATAGGAGCTGTCGATATTCAGGATTCGAACCTAATAATATTTGATTTAGAGAATATTACACCCCACCTACCCCATCAAATGGCTTTCTAGATTCTAGTGTTAGTAAAAAATAGACCTGTCTTTTGGACTGTAATTGATGAAGGGGCTTCTACATGTATTATGTCGATCCAGTGTTGGAAATCTCTTGCTTATCCTACACTCAATCAATCTCCAACAATTATAAAAGCTTTTGATGGCCGATGGTTCCATCCTTTTGGTATTTTACAGAATTTACCTATAGAGGTAGAAGGAAAAACTGTAAAACTAGATGTGGAAGTGGTTGATGCCCCTCTAGACTACAACCTTCTCCTAGGTCGCAGTTGGTCTTATGCTATGAATGCTATTGTTTCATCGGTCTTTCGGCTTATCAAGTTTCCACATAAAGGAAATATCGTTACAATAGACCAGTTGACTTATTTCTCATCCAATCCAGCCTCTACAGAAACTATCCAGCACATCGGTAAAATGGTTATCCCTTACAAGGATGTCGGCATAGGTTTGATTAAAGATTCTGGTTTACTGGGAAATTTTTCCTTTCCTGCTCCTAACGTATCACCTCATATCACAAATATTCATATGATTTCATTGAATATAGTTACTTTTGATGATCCTTGGATAGTACCTTCCGATTCCGAGGTGGATTGATTTGATGGTGCGATGCCTTTTGAGTCCCTTTGAAATTGCATATCAGGTTGTATAGTCACTTTCTGATCCTTCTTCAACCGAAACTGATCCAATGAAAGTGATCCATGAGGAATCACTTTCTATAACTAGCTCAACTACAAAGACATTTACCATGGGAAGATCTACATCACTTATCTTCATTTTTACCTAAGCTTGATCATTTTGAAAATGATTTCTCCTCTATTTTCACTACTGATTATGTCAAAGAACCACAGAATCCATTGCAACATTCTGATTCTGAGTTAAATTTGGAAAATATCTCTTGAACAGTTCCTATTGACATTTCAGTTAAGCCAGGTTGTTGAAAACATTCATATAGGTGCTTCCTGTACGGACGATGAAATCCAAACTTATAAAGCCCTATTTCAATAATTCCATGACGTGTTTTCCTGGTCATATGAAGAAATTCCAGGAATCGATCCATCAATTTTTGTCCATGAAATTAAGACTTACCCAGATGCTAAACCTGTCCGACAATGTTTATGTCAAATACATCCAAGAAAATCTGCTGCTATCAAAGCCGAAGTTGCGAAATTACTTTGTGCAGGTTTCATTTATCTAATTCCTTTAATCGATTAGATATCGAATATTGTTCCTCTCAACAAAAAACAAGGAACGATAAGAGTATGTATTGACTATAGGGATATTAATCGAGCTTTTCCTAAATACAATTATCCAACCCCTTATATCGATGAAATTATTGATGATTTTTCCGGTAGTGAAATGTTCTCCTTTATGGATGATTTTTCCGGTTACAATCAAATCAACATACTCCCTACTGATCAACCTAAAATAGCTTTCATTTGTCCTTGGGGAAAATTTGCTTATTGCAAACTACCCTTTGGATTGAAGAATATTGGGGAAACTTTTCAAAGGGATGTGTCTTACGCATTTCATGACATCAAGCACATTGTGCAGCCTTATCTCGATGATTTACCTGCCCATTCATCACGTAGAGTCGATCATCTCACTCATTTACGAGTTGTCTTTATGAGATGTAGGCATTATCGAATTCGGCTGAATCCACACAAATGTGTTTTCTGTGTAGAATCGGGTCACTTACTGGTATTTTTCACTTCAAAAGAAGGAATTCATGTTGATCCATCGAAGGTGGAAGCTATCGTCAATTTACCTCCTCCTTTGACTCTTCGCCAACTCCAAAGTTTGCAAGGGAAAGCAAACTTTTTACGTCATTTAATTCCTAACTACGCCAAGTTAAAAAAAGGGTTTTACCAAGTTGTTAAAACAAAACGTTCCATTCTTTTGGGATGAGATCGTTGATCAATCTTTTGATGCACTCAAACAAGCGTTGACCCATGCAACATTATTGCATCCTCCCAATTACAACCAAGATTATTTTTTGTACCTTGCCACTTCTCATTCCACCATTGGGATGTTTTAGTTCAGGAAGATGAATTCAACAATGAACATGTGATTTACTATCTTAGACGAAATCTGCATCCGACTGAGATAAAATATTTGCATGTGGAGAAATTGGCCTTGGCAGTTGTCTAAGTTGTCCAAAGATTTCGTCACTACATCTTATTATGCAAAACCATAGTGATTTCTGACTGTAACCCTATGATGTATATCTTGACCAAAAAATTTCTAGGGGGAAAGTATTCCAAATGGATAGTTATCCTTCAGGAATTTGACTTGGAATTTGAAAAATCCAAGGCAAAGAAGTCTTTGGTTTTTTCTGAACTGATGTGTGATTTCCCGTATACTGATAATGAAACTGTGGTGGAGTAGCCCATTTCAAACGAATACTTGTTTCTTATCAGTACTCTTGATCCTTGGTATGGAGATATTATTTTTTATCTCCAAACACAATATTTTCGGCCTGAAATCTCACAATCTCAGTGACAGAATATACGTTTCCAATCCCAACAATACAATATTATTGGTGATACACTCTATCGTCATGGAGTAGATTATATTTTCCGACGTTGTCTTATTCATGAAGAAGCTGAGAAGGTTCTGAATCACTATCATTCTGGAGCATGTGGTGGTCATATGTCTAGGTATGCCACAGCCCAAAATATATTGTGCGCTGGTTATTTCTGGCCGTCCTTATTCAAAGATTGTATCTATTCAATATAGAAATGCCACAATTGTCAGATCTTTGATTGTAAAATGTGTGCACCACTCGCTCCTCTTCACCCTATAATTTTTTTCGGCCCTTTCACAAAGTGGGGTATTGACTTTATTATATGTAACCCTCACTTGGCCAGGGGGCATGCATATATTATCCTAGCGGTAGATTATTTTACTAGGTGGGCCAAGGTAATGCCTACATTTTCAGCAGATGGCAAGACTGCTGCAAATTTTGTGTTCAATCATATAATTGCTAGATTTGGTGTTCCTCAAGCTATCATTACAGATCATGGAAGTCATTTTCTAAATATCATGATGACTGAACTGATAGATCAACTTGGCCTGCACCACGATAGTTCTACTCCATATTACCCGTAGGCTAATGGTCTGGTTGGAGCTATCAATAATTTTTAGTCACTATGATCAAACGAATCATTGGTATTCATAAGTCGAATTGGCATACCATGTTATTTTCAGCACTTTGGGCATATCGGACCTTAGTAAAAACATCAACTGATTTCACTCCTTTTCAACTGGTTTACGGTTTGGAAGCTATGTTACCTATTGAATGCGAAATTTCGTCATTACAATTAGCCATAGAATTACTCCCAGCTACTTCTGAAGAAGAGAAGCATTTTTTTTACTTAGCTCAGCTAGATGAGAATCGATGCACTGCTGCATTAGCAAATGAGACTCATGCAAAACGAATGAAAGCTCAGTACGATAAAAATGTTACACCTCGTAATTTTTCAGAAGGAGACCTAGTTTTAGTATATCATCAAGTGAATGATAAGCTAGGGGCTATAAAATTTGTACCTATGTGGCATGGTCCTTACATTGTTATGCGAAAGCTGGCAAAAGGGGCCTATGAACTGATATATTTTGACGGGGTCTCTTTAGATAAACCCAGAAATGGCCTTTATCTGAAAAGATATTATGCTTAATTTCTGAGTGGAGATTTTTGTTAGATTAGTTTCTTTACTGTTGGTGTGTCTTAGATTAGAAAAGCATGCCTAGTTTAGAGTGTGCTCTTATCACTATTCCTCCTTATCTGGGTTTTACTCTTGATATTGAAGATGTTGATGTCTCTTCAAACATACATTGGTTTTGCCAATGGTGCTTGTCGTAGTACACGGAACATTTCTTCCATAGCTTTGGTTATCTATTCACCCTCTGATTAGTTAGTATCTATGCATGGGGTAAGCCTCGGTCAAACAACGAATAAAATTGCAGAGTATAGTGCAGTGATTGAGTTATTATCTGAATCCATATCGTTTGGAATTCAGAGTTTGATTGTTAGGTTGGATTCTGAAATCATTGTATTACAGCTTAACAGGGTTTATGCCATTAGAAATCTAGTGTTATTACGGTTATTTTTTAGAGTTCATCTCTTGGAACATGAATTTGATTACATTGAATATCAGCATATTCTAAGACATTTAAATACATTAGCAGATGCAGTTACTTCTAGTATGATAAATAGACATTTGCAATAATCAAAATAGTAAATTACACAACATTCGATAAAATGTTACACAAGATAGCCAGTAATAACGATATATCATAGCATAGAAATGTGTTTCAAAATATACATCGTCTTCGATCATAGGTTGAAAAACACCTTATGATCGGCAAAAATGATAATACAATAAGTCAAAAATGTCATGAGTCTACAAAATCGATCATCCTATCCCTGGTGATGATCACGATAAGAAACTACTGCTCGGGCCACCCTACAAAGGAACCTCCTAAAAGGTCCTGGGACCCCAATCACATATATATGTAACCTAAGTGGAATATCATCTATATTAGTCTCTGGAATATCTAGTGTCAAGCGCTCTAGATGATGCTCCAAGTCGGTCAGGATCTCTGCTGATTGGCCCTGTGGGGCTAGTGCTGTTGCAGCTGGGTGTCTCCTCTCATAAGGTTGGAGAGCGGCTAGTCGTCGTGGGCCCACATCTGCATTTAAACTTTTGATTATTAGTTTTGGATGATTAAAATACAAAAAAAAATAGAACTTATAAAATGTTGAAAAATGATTTTTACCTGAATCATCCCATTATTCTCCTGCTGGAAGAGCCATGTCTCGGTCGCCGGAAGTCCATCCCGACATATGGAAAGTCCTCAATAACAAAAATTTGGTTTTTCAACCAATGAAAATATGCAGGTAGGAATCTAAAAACCTCTATTCCCTCAGCATGATGGGCCATCAAAGCTACCCATCGAATCATCCAAAGTTCCTGGGCACTGCCTGGATCGACTGGAATGAGTTGCAGAGCCAATAAGGGTATCCTCTCCAAAGCGAATGTAACCACAATGGATCCGTAACCATAGTTGTTTAATTTCCCATTTTTTCCTCTGGTCAGTTGGCCTTTCACATTGGCCATTACTGCTTCGCACCAGTTGAATATGGTGCCTCGGAAACAATCTACTGTAATCTGCATTTGGGATCCAGTAGCCACATGCAATGCTACACTCCCGCACAGTCTAGTAATAGTGAATGCAATGACTTTAAGCTCAGCTCAAATGATAGTTTTAATATAAATCCGTTTATCCTTGGGGTTTGCTCGATCATTCCAAAACTCTGGTCGAAGACTAGCGACAGACTGGCCACCTGGCCTAGTCCCAAATAGAGACATTTGTTCACCCCTCTTGGGTAAACCAGTCAAAAAATATATATCCTCTGGCTCAATTTCGAGTCAGTGGCCTCCAATCATGAAACATTGGTCCTGTGTATCCCATCTATTTACTAGCCATGTTAGGAGGTCTACTTGGGCCCTCATGCCCTGTATGGCCCAGAACTTGTACAATCCCCATGCTTTCAATGCTTGCAGTGTGGGCATATAATTCATTATGGTGTCATCTACATCTTCATCCTTGCGTTCTCTCCAAGTAAGCATTTTGAATGTCCTACAATACACAAAGAGACATATTAGAACAAATTTTTTTGAAAAATCTTGGGTGAAAATTGAGAAATTTAAGTTTTAAAATTCATTGCACGGGGTCCGCACCCTTTTCTCACACACAGTGCGTAGGTACGCACGGGTGTTTTGTAATAGGTGCAAACCCATGACTTTTTTCTTTGTAGAAAAAATTCAAGGTCCACATGGCCCGCGTGTTGCACCTGCAGGCCCCCACAAGCGATTTTTTAAACCTATTTTTCCTTAAAAAATGAAATTTAAAGCCTAAAAACAAAATGTAAATGGATGGAATGCAAGTTCAGGAGGACATGGATTACCTGGAGCTGATGGTTTACGATTCCGACAGACGGATTTTCCAAAATCTTCACAGGAACTTTTTTACCCAAAAGCTCTCACTTTTCACTCTGAACTCAAATGGTAAAAATGAAGTTAGAAAAGCCCTTTTTATAAGTTTTTTCGAACAAATGAATTTTTAATTTTTTAATTTTTCACTTTTAAAAGTTAATTTTTGAAAACATTTTTATTTACCTTAAATAGGTATGTGTAATGTTTCGAGTTTTTGTGCAAAAAATTGGATTTTTCAGGAAAATTGATCGTTTTTCGACGAGGAGCATACTTTTATCACTTTTTCAGACTCTTTCAAAAATTTACGAAAAGCGAAACATTGGAGTCCTCTTTTAAGCCCTTTTCAGACTCTTGAAAATTGAAAAGATTTCCGAGCACTTGATTATTCGAACTCGTTAAAATAAATGAATGATCGTCCTTTCAGTATAAGTTTACCCCTTTTACGGGCTGAAATGAAATATTTACGAAAAAGGTATACGTTGACTAGTTATGGTCAATAGAGTTCTCTCCCAAATTATTTTATCCTTTTTTGGGCTCGAGAGACTAAATTTACGAAAAATTACACCCATAGAGTTTTCTTAAGTTTTTTTCTTATGACTCCCTAAAATGGAAAAACACTGAGTTTCTCCTATACTGGACTCGTTAAAATTTAACAATAAAGGACCTGTTCAATTTTAAACAGGAACGAACCACTCCTTCTTAGGGTTCGAATCTTAAACTAAGTTGGACTCATCTAAAGGATGAGCTTATAAACAAGAAAATGTTATCCTCCTCAAGCTTGTCAAAAATAAAGAGGTACTTGCCAGAAATGGTGGGGGAAAAGAGAGAAAGACCAACCTGTTTGTTACATTTTGATTATTCGGAAAACCGTTAACCACTCTTGAACACGACACTTTTTTTCACCTAGGTTGGGAAAATCCTTTGCCTAACAGTTAATCAAACCATATTGAAAATCTTTAGTCGATTTCTGGGTATTAGCTTTGGGTAAATTTCCACCAAGCCATCTACAGTGTCATTATGTGTTCAAAAGGACAGTTCAAACAAACCATTCATCTACAAAATATTTGTCTTCCATTTTGACCATCCCTAAGTCAGTCCTTGCCAATATATTTCTTCAAAACTTGATCTATGATTTCATGTTGTGGGCTTGCCTAAGACGGATCACTTTCTGTCGACGACAACTCATTATCTAGGAATTCGATCTAGAAATCATTAATACCTTGAAATCTTCATGCCTCAATGGCAGGTTTCTCACCTTCGACGATAGGTTTCATCATTGACCTTCGATCGAATGATTCTGTGACATTTTCGACTTCAGCTCATTCATTCACATTTCATGGATTGTACTGAGTACTTTAAGGACCATTGACATTACTGGTGGTTATTCTCACACTTTTTAACAATTCACATTATTGACTGGTAATCAAGTGGTTTCAACCATGTTCGACTTCAACACATTCATTCACATGGATAGAATCGTACTAGTTTGGGAAGCAGAAATCAAGACCCTGGATCCAGTTTCTACCATCCAGGTTGTGAGGAATTTTGTTATTCATTTATACAATGGACTATTCATAAACAGATGTTTGCATCCATACTGTGTCTACACATATCTATATTGTTGATGTATTTAAAAAATCATTCCTGTATCAGAACAAGTTTAAGTCAGTTTTCTAGTTAGTTTTGATCTGAGTATCAGAATGCCTACCTCAGCGATGATATGTCTACATATATATATTTTGCATTGAATATTTTTACAAGTTCCGACTGGGATGTCCATAGGATGATCCTTGAAATGATAAATTACTTCACTCTTCATACATGACAGACTCTATCTTCATCTATTACAGACTTCGCACTTTAGGGGGCAATCTCTTGCACTGAGAATTGTCACTTTGACATTCTACTATCTGTATGAGCTCATTATCACTCATAATTTCCTCCTTTTCAAGTCTAAAACATCAGTTCCTCATGTCAAGCCTTAAAAATAAGAGAAAAGCTCTCAAAAGTCTCTACTATTTCAAAGTTAATACAAATAAGTTTGTTTTTCTCAATAAGCTATCATTTGATTGTTTATTTTATGGATTCCTTGATCACCATAATAGATATGATTTATGAATATATGCTATGCAGGTTCTATTTGATGTTTGTTTGTCTTTATTGCAGATCTTCGAAGATAACTCTTTCGGGCGACTGAAGGACGACTACTACAAACAAGCGTTGGATCAAGGTAGGATCGTAACACCATTGTAGCATTTACTTATAAATCGTGATATATCTAGAGAAAGATAGATTTAATTGTTTGTTTATTGCTAGACTATCTTCTGATACTAGGGAGATCGATCTTGTCCGCAAGATCAATTTATCCAGCCAACAAGACCCTATGTCTTCTCACGTTGAATATTTGAATTTCCTGTCATCTATGCCTAAGTGGTCGATTATCCACTTAACCATGTCTGTATAAGGGAGAATTTTCGGTCTTGCTGCTACCTTGTGGACGAATGAACATGCAACATCAAAGTAGGTCGCATCTGAACTAGATGTTGTGCCTATTGTAGAGATTTTGGTTATTACTCTTGGATTTTCATCTTTAAACAGTTTATACATTGTTTCCCATGATGAACTGCTACATTCCTTTTTGCAGTCAGTATCTGAGAATAATGGAGACATCTCTGAGTCTTTAGTAGGCAGCGCTTGAGAAATCTCTTCGACATTCTTTCTCATTTCAATCTTTCTTAATTCATTAAATGGTTTCTCGATTTCAAGTAAAACAGGGAGAGTATTAAAATTATATAGAACATAGATTAAAATATGTTTTTTATATCAAACATGCATGAATAGATATGAATATTTCAAATATAACAACAATCATCAATAATAATTTCAAAGTCAGATCTCTTACACCTTCACACGAAATATATATCAATCAACTTAAAGCCATTAGATCTCAAATTTATTTTTGATACGACATAAGCCATTTCACATGCTTGAGAAATTAAATTTTGTGAATTCGCATATCACCATATATAAGTTTTACTGCTTGTAATGTTTACCCATAAATTTTGCGAAATGCGATGTGCACAAATCGCACATCGCAACTTTTATGTGATAATAAATTTTTTTTTTTCGGCTAAGTTATGTGAAATGTGAATTGTGCATTTGAAAATTCAAGTGGCCATGCTTAAAGGATTATAAAGATTTATCTTTGATGCTTCGTTAGTTCATCGGGTCCATTCAATCGCACTTGTATCTAATTACTTTATGAGTTGATTTTAAATAATGTGCAATGCGATAAGGAGTTTATAATGATAACTGAAGTGTTTTCAAGATTTTTAAAACATATATTTGAAAAAAGGTTAACGCACTTCGCAGCTCATGTAACTTAGAGGATTGCAAATCATTTTAAGTTATAAGCTATGCGATTTGCAATTCGTTAAAGGAATAAAGCAGAAAATTTAAAAGAACAACTATTATTTCCTAAGTTTTTGTTTTTAAAGCTAAAAATAAATTTCCTATTTATTTCTAAAGGGTCCCCATTTATTAAAATAAATGGGGGTTGTTGTATAGCACAACAATTGGCGATTCACTTGGGAGAACCGGATATCTCTGACTAACTTTTTGAATTTACTAAAAACTCTTTGAAAATAAAAATAGTTGCAGTAATGAATTTTAAACAAATAATATCTTACTAAACAGTGAAATTCCTCTTATTTACTATTCACAAGAATTCCTCTTTTAAAGATATAAGTATGAAAATCTATATCAATATTTACTCAGTTCAAAGAGATAAATCAGGTGGCCCTTACAAATCAGCTTTATAAAAATTTACTCTTTTATCACAGGAAGAGCCTCTGTTCCAATAGGAAAATTAAGCTTTTGGCAGGGTTACCTTTTTCCCATCAACGATTCATTGTCAAATTTTCAAAAATAAAATCTAATTTTTTCAAAATTTTCTTTTTATATCATGTTTTATTTGCTTAAAAGCCATTGTCTTGGCTTGGTAACCAAATGGTGACAATGCCATTCACTAGTTGTAATTAAACTGATCAAGTTGGCTCTTCATGAGACCCCTTGTACTCTTCATATAATCTCAATTCATTACCCCGTTTTGGTAGGCAGTAATGGTAACGTCAATTCAACTATTTCCCGATGAACATGGTAAACAAGCTCTTGATGGGACTTATTATCTTTTAATTTTTTTTTTAATTACAATCTTTTTTTGATTTCTTTCAAAAAATTATAAGTTTTCCCGGATGGGGTGAATCATTGGTCCTTTTGAGGATTCTGGATGATAATGTCGAGTTTTAGATTTCTTTTCTATGAAAGAGTCTCTAATATGTTAAAGATTCTTTTCTTGACTGATAACAGAATAGTCATGCTATATAATGATGAGAGTTCATCAGAGAATAAATAATTTCAGTGAAATTACATCTTTCAGTAAAAATAAAATCTGTTTTCTTTTCCAAATATTTTGATTGTTTCTTTAACACTTCTGATTTCTATAAGCGATAAATAAAAAAGGATCATCTGATATTTTATTTTGAAAAGCCAAAAATTCATACTAAGCAACTTTTATTTTTTCTAAGGAAAAGAAAAAGACACTAGTTTACAAGATCCAGAAGGGGTTACCTCCTAAGAAAAGTATTTTTTCAAAATCTGCCCATTAACAGGAAAATAATATTTTTTGCGTGATAGATATTGAAATAAGAATGTTGATGGGCCTATTTCTTTGATTATTTGAAATAGACCTAGCCAGAGTTTTTGAAACTTCATGTGTTTAACTTTTTCCTCATGTGCTTTGTCCCATTTCAATACTAGATCACCAATTTGAATTTTTTTTGGAGTAAGAGAAGCTGAATCAAACGAGGCTTTTACTATCTATTGATGATGAGCATGAGTTTTTCTGCATTTTTCTCTTTCTTCTTCTAACTTAAGAATCTAACATTGTCTAAGTTGTAAATAAAAGTAGGAGATTCATCAATAAATTTTACTAAGGAAAGAGAGGGAATAACTTTGTTGGTGAGAAGTACAACTTCTTTTCCATAGACAAGATTAAATGGAGAAGTTCCAGTAGAAGCTTTTTGAATTATTTGATCTGCCCAAAGAGAAAAAATTAATGACTTGTGCCAATTTCATTGATTTTGGTCAACAATTATTTTGATTATTCTAATAAAGTTCTTATTTGTAGTCTCTTCCAAACCATTTCCTTGCGGATAATAATTTGTAGAATACTTAAATTTAAAACCTCTTTTAATTGCAAATTCCATCACAGAATTTCTTGAGAAGTAAGATGCATTATCAAACATTAAAGCAGTAGGTAAGCCAAACCTAGTTATGATATTTTGATGGATGAAATAAATGATATTTTCAGAGTTGGTTACTTTTAATGGAATCACTTATACCCACTTATTAAAGTAATCTATATTTTTTTTTTTCGCAGAAAAAAATCAAACCATCTATTGATGTAGAAAGGTTACATAGCATATGCAGAGCATTTTTGTTTCCCTTGTTTTTCAGAGAAACCAAAATCAGCTGTTGGTAGGGAATTCCAAGTGTTCCCCTAAAATAGCCCTATCAAAACATATCCTTTAGGACAGCAAAAAACTTGTAGTTTCCCCAACTCCCGACTTCCTATTAGGAAAACAGCCGAAACAGAAAAATGGGAAAACCGCAGTATCAAAAGATGCCAGTTAGTAGACACTATGCTGGTAGTTTGGAAATAATTATAGAGTTAAAAAATGGACAGGGTCTCAAGCCTCCTGTGAGAGGAAAACAACACTGAGTCCTATCAAAATGTTTTTACATATACATAGAAATTTTAAACAACAGTATATACAAAAGGAACAAAAAACGAGAAAGTAAATGGGAGCTATAGACAGCTCAGATGTTATGCAAAAACTAGAGGAGCAAGTTGCGTTGCCACCCTGTCAACCACTTCTTCTACTGTCCATGCACCTAGAGCCTGCTCAGTGCCTTTTTTAGAAAGGTTGTCTACTTCTGAGTTTTGTTCCCTAAAAATATGACAAATATGGAGCTCAGAAAAAAAAATATTTTGAATCGAATGATCTCATTAAGCAAAGGAGTTAAAAGAAATTTTCTGCAATGTTGTAAGCCATTGATCCACTTAATTGTGTTCAAAGAGTCACCAAAGATCTGTGCCTCACGCTCATTGCACAAAGAGAGCCAACAAAGAAGAAGATGTAAAGCTTTTAGTTCAGCAAAATTATTTGTTCCGGTGCCAAGGCCAATGAAGGCTTTTAGAAGTTTCCCTGAGGTAAAGTAGATAACCAGGCCAGCTCCGCATCTCTTGTTAATATTTGAGGCCCCATAAAAGTAAGCCCAGGGGATGGAGCCCTTTATTTCTTCATTCTGAACAAGCCTGATACTCGGTGAGGAAGAAGGAGAGGGGATGTTTTCGTAAATGGCCACCCCTTCTGCTGCTAATCTGGCAATGGGAAAAGAGGTGTCTTTGAAGATCAAGTGGTTTCTGGAAAGCTAGATTCCCCAAACAACCAACAAGGGCATCGATATGACTTTATCATTGGGAGTGTTCTGCCACCAATTGTTCTAAGCCTCAGATATCTCCTCCCCCTCCCATCTTTGGGGGGTATTTGTCAACCTTAGCATTTCATTCCATAGGATTTTTGAAAAACAGCAAGAAAGGAAAATATGTTGTGAGGCTTCCTCGCTCTCCTTACACAAGGAGCATCACTCGGGCCCATTTTTCCCCCTTTTCTGGAGAAAATCCAATGTGGGAAGTTTCTTTTGAAGAACAAACTAGAAGAACAGCCGAGACTTGGCTGGCCCTTTCAATTTCCACAGTGGCTTGGCCCACTAGCTTGGTTCCTCCCACCCTTTTTGAGTCATAAGCCATTCATATCCCATTTTTGGAGAGTAGAAACATGTCTGAGAATGCACCCATCTCAGTTCGTCTAGCTCATCGTTAATGTGAATGTGAGATTTCAGCAAGCCTACTCGAAAGGCCCTCCATTCCTCTTGCCACCTTTCTTCTAAAACAAGAGCTTCCCCAGAAAGCCACTCCTGTCGCCAGATTGAAGAGTTTGCAGGGTCAACAATTTGGTGGAGGAAGAAGAGCCCTTTGTTATTTAGATGTTCAATCAGGTCTCGTGAGAGGGCAAAGGAGTCTGGATAGCCCACCCAAGGGTCTCTACCAAGCCTGACTGATGTACCATCACCCACATTCCATGCCAAGCCTTGTTCGATAATCTGCACAGCTACGACCAAGGATTTCCATACCACTGAGGAGTTTTTTGATGATTTATTGGGCAGTCTGATCCATTCCAGTGGCGAAATTGGGTCAATATACTTTCTTCTGGTTACATCAGTCCAAATATTGTCTGAGAAGACTAGTCTCTAGGCTAATTTAGCAGCTAAGGACCTAGAAAAAGGATACAAGTCCTTTATCCCCCATCCACCCCAACATTTTGGTCAGACAATTTTGTCCCAAGCAACCCAAGGAGTGACGTGGTGCTTCTTCTGGCCAGCCCATAAGAATCTGCTACAGATTTTGTTGATTTTTAGCAGAATGCACTTCGGCACCTAGATGAGACTAGCCCAATAGACCGGGATGGCCATAACCACAGATTTGATTAGGACTAAATGGCCGGCCCTAGACAGCCATTTAAAACTCCAATGCTTCATTCTGTCCTCAATTTTTTCCAAGAGCCAGGACCAATCTTGTACCTTGTATGAATCGGGCTTGAGAAAGAAACCGAGATATTTGAATAGGTCATGTAGGGACTTAGCTTCAAAAGAGAGTAGCTCTTTAGCTCTATTCACTTCTGTAATCGAGAGCCCTGCAGTTGTAATACAGGATTTATGTTCATTTATAACCAGACCCGTGGCTTTTAAGAAGAGATCTAAGATTCTTTTCAGACAGTGGCAATCATCCTGACTCCCATCACAAAACAAGAGGATATCATCGACAAAGAGAAGGTGGGTCACCCAAAGGTTAAGCCCAACTTCAATCCCTTTCAGTTCACCTTGTCTCTTTGCCTCTTTGATCATTAAGCTAATTCCTTCTGTTGCAAGAAGGAACAACAGGGGTGAGAGAGGGCATCCCTGGCGCAGGCCTCTTTGAGGATTGAAAAAATCAGAAGCAACACCATTGATCAGGACAACAATCGAGGTCAAAGTAACACACCCCATGATCCATCTTACAAAATCATACTTGAAACCAAGATGCGTTAGGATAAGCCTCAAATACATCCAGTTGATTCTATCAAAGGCCTTAGAGAGATCAATTTTGATAATAGCCCCTTTTTTCCGGCTCTTTTTCAGGCTGTGAAGAGTTTCTTGGGCTACACCAATGGCCTCATGAATTTTTCGGCCATCCAAAAAACCAAATTGTTCCGCAGAGATGTTTTTGGAGAGGAAGGGTTTCAGCCTAGAGGAAATGACTTTTGCAATGACCTTGTATAAGCAGGTGCACAAGGAGATGGGGCGGAAGTCATTAAAGGAGGAAGGATGGTCAGAATTAGGGATGAGGGTCAGGAAGGTGGCATTAAGAGGCTGATAGACCAAACTTGAGATCCTGGATTCTTCAACAACCGCAGCCAGGTCATCACTGAGGGAGTAAAAAAAGTGGAGGAAGAATTCCACTGTCCAACCATCCGGTCCTAGACTTTTCTCTTTTTGCATCGACTGAAGAATAGCTTCCACTTCATCTTTAGAAACCGGAGACATCAGACATTCATTCCCTTCTTCATCAATGAAGCTTGGGAAGAATTGAGCCACTCTTATAACTTCAGCAATGGAGGCTTCTTCTAGGGCTCTGAAAAGTGCTTTGAAGTGGGCAACCCCAAGAGAGGTAAGCTCTTCAAAAGACTGTGCCTTTTCCCCATTTGCTTTTGGCATTTCCCAGATGGTGTTTAAATTTTTCCTTCCTTTGGCGTAATGCTGGAATTTTTTTGTATTTTCATCCCCTGCTTGTAGCCAAATAGCCCTAATCTTTAATCGCCAACTTTCCTCCTTCACCTGGAGAATTTTCCTTCTAGGTGCTTCGAGCTTCCGAATTCCATCTCGAGAAGCCAAGGTGGCATAGCCACCCCCTTCAGGGTCTTCCAGTAGATCAAGTTCTGCATTTATAGCCCTCAACTCCTCATATTCCTTTAGTGATTTTTGAATAACCCATTATTTCGTTGTTGCCTTCAATATTTTAAGGTTGTTCATAAAAGCCTTACTTGGACTCAGCCCCTCCCCAACTTCTGGCCCATCCCTTCTCCAAGTAGAGTGAAAGAGGGCTATAAAAGAATCATTAGAAAGCTAAGAGGAGTTGAATTTGAAGGGGGACCCTGGTTTTTTAAGAGTTCCTTTTGCCTCCAGCAAGATCGAGAAGTGGTCGAACAGGACCCCTTCACCCACCCAATTTCAAAAGATAGATAATTTTTCAATTAATTCTTCACCCAAGAGAAAACGATCCAGTTTCTTTCCCACCCAGTCATCGCCCACTCTTTTGTTTCGCCAAGTAGGTCTGGATTTGAGGAGCGAGAGATCAACCAAGTGGGAGGAGGAAATCTTGGAGAGGAAGAAATCAGTTAAGGGGTCGGCTCGGGCGTTGGCTCCCCAGGATTCCGAGACCCCCAGAGAAAAATTGAGTTCACCTCCTATGATCAGATTATAATGGGCAAGAAAAGGTTTAAGAAAAAAAGAAGACTAGAACAACTCCCTCTCCTGACAGGGCCCATAAACATTAAGGAGAAGGAGAGGGAGATAGAGCTCCTTAGAATAAAGCTCCAGCACCAGTGAGTTTTCAGACCCCCAAGCAGAGATTTCTCTGAGGTTTCCCGCTTTATAGCCGGTGACCACCCCACCAGAGTGGCCATTTGCATCGAGGGCCTGAAAGAGCCAGCCGGGAAGTAGTTTGGAGAGAAGAGCTATGATATCCTCCCCTTTGCCAAGGGTTTCTTGAAGCATAAGAATGTCTAGATTGTAAGTTCTGACCAAATCCCTCAAAGCTAGTTTCTTGGGTTGACTAGCTAACCCCCTACAATTGTAGGAAAGAAGATCATTTCAAAATATCAGGGGGTGGCTTTGCAGCTCTAAGCACCCAAGTCAGGGTTTTTTTTTTTCCATCAATAATGTCGATATTTTCCTTATGTTTTTCCTTTGAAATGTTTGATTTTCTACCTCTCGTTTTTCTGGGCCCAATGGGCACGTGTCCTGCTCTAAACCTCCGAGTGGAATGTCTTTCCCAGGACGGTTGGCCAGAGATCTCAGGTTGTAGGGGGGAGCATCAGAGGTGGGAGTAGGCTCCAGAGGGAAATAGGGGACCAGGAGGTCTATAAGGGAAGGAGGAGGGAGGTTAGTGGGCGAAGGCACTGAAACAATCAGGCTATTGACTGGAGAGGAGTTTATGTTTAAGGAGGAGAACTCCATCTGAAGCTGCCTGGAAGGACCAAGCTCAGAAACAACAAAGACAAAAGTAGAATTAGAAAAACGAAGGGAAGAGGGGAGAGAGAGAGGCATACTCGCTGTGAAGCCCCTACTGTCTCAGCTACAGTGGGAATCAGAGAGGCGGATAGCGCAGGTGCATTCTCAAGGAGTGGGTTAGGAATAGCCTGCTGCACAGGGACGCTAGTTGTCACATTATCCATATCAGCCCCTGAGTCCTCCTCCATGGGTTCCTGTGGGACTTCCTTGCCTAGATCTGGAGCTGGATAAGCCATCGGCTTTCTAGCAATTTTGTAGTGATTTCTTCTGCAGCGATGACCCAGAGGACATTCTTTGGCCAAATGTCCATAATTATGACATTTGTGGCAACGGAATGGAAAATTCCCGTAGGCCAAATTTTGAAGGAATTCCATCTCTCTGTATTTTAATGTCATGGCATCCGCGAGCCCTTCTCTAGGGTTGAGGCTTACAAGAATTCGTGCCACACTGAGATCATTTGTTTGAATGAAGGACCTGTCGACTTCCAAAAACTTACCCAAAGTGTTCCTAATGGAAGTGAAGACCGAATCAACCCAAAACTGGAGAGGAAGCCCTGGTAGTTTAACCCAAAATGGGGATTCATTCATTTTTTCAGTCTGGGCATCGAACATGGGGGTCCATCTGCGGAGAAGAATTGGGCGCTTTCCGAAGCACCAATTCCTATCGAGTACCCAGTTGACATGGTCCTTATGGTTGAAGCACAAAGTGAACCATCCTCTATCCAGGACTTTTATCTCCACTGGTTTTCCTGGTGCATTTTCCCATTCTGTCTGAACCCAGTCCCAGATGTAGTCAACGGAGTATTTTCTCCCACGCACTCTACCAACTAGTATTGTATCGGATGTTTCCATCACTTCTTCTACAAGGATATCCACTCCAAGGATACAGCTAGGGAGAAGCTCCTTCTTCCTAATAGGATTCTGCTTTTTTCACTTTCCTCCCACTGCCATTGTCTACACATCACCATCCCCTGACTCCTTGTTCGGCCAGCATATGTAACCTCTAATTCAGGTGACTCCTGTCACCTATCCTCCAAATCACGGTTATCACGACCCACTGACCCCTCGTCCAAAGGTTCGCTATCTGTCTGACCCTTCTCAGGAGCTGTGACAAGCCCAGGTTTGAGTTCCCCTGGAAGACTAAACTCTGTGCCTACCTCAATTAACTTCAGTTGGCTATCGTTCCCAGATCCACGAGCTATACCTCCATCCCGGATATCCTTCTGAGACTGAGCCCAGCTCACCTGAACAGAGAAATATGCTGAGCATCCAGGGTTTGTGACCAAATTTTGGCTTTGGACCGGGACCCTTTTATCATGTCGTGCCGCCCCAGAGAACCCTCCTCCAGAATCTGGCCTTTTATAGCCTTTTGCTTTTGCCACTAAAGGCCCTTTCTGCACATGCAAGCCGCAGCTTGCCACCACCTCTTCTAAACCTCCAGTAAGAGGAGGGAAACTTGAGAGATCTGACCCCGAGGAGAGAGTAAGAGGCCCATGAGCACTAATGTGGTTGCTACCAAAACCTTCACCTTCGGGAAAACCACCGCTGCAGGAGAGAACTGTGTAGTTGGCCTTCAGAGCGTCGGGCGAATCTAGGTGTGCAGATCTAGAGGAGAAAGGATCTGCACCTTATTCCTTGCTTGGAAAGGCAGATTTCATAGTCGACTTTGGGAAATAACGTTCAAGATTCTGAGCTGAAACTTCATGTCCCCAGATGGGAAGTAATTCTTCCGACGCCGACTCTACATCCACGTAGTCATGATCAAGCCCCATCTCTACGGTTAACACCAAACCCTATCCCAACACCGCTAAAACTGAAAACCCGTTGAAGATCAAAAATAAAACCCCGTCGCAAGGTGAGAAAGGAAAAGAAAACCATTACCTTCATTCTAGCTAGGGTTAAAACCAAACGGTCTTCCCACCTTGAAAAACGTTGTTCATGGCTAACTTGGAAAAGTCCAATTGGAGGCAAGTCCCTGACAAGGAAGGTACGCCCGTCACATCTCACCGCCCTTGTGGCCTGAGGCAGGCCTAGCTTGTAGAAGTTCAGAGATCCCAAAGTAATCTATAGTTGTGAGAATATATTTGTGCTATTTGGAAGAGTTAGGAACAATCTCACGAATTATATCTAATCTCCATTGTTCAAATGGTTGTTCGATATTGACTGTATGTAATGGGAATGTTGGCTTTCTTTTTCTTCCTGGTGTACTTTTATACACTTTGCATTTTATTGCGTATTCATGAGCATCTTTGAAAAGTGTAGGCCAATACTAACCTACATGCAGGATATTGTGTGTTGTCGTATTTCTTCCAAAATTTCCTCCAGCTGGTCCATTGTGGAGTTCCTGCAAGACTTTCTCTGCTTTAGATTTTGTTGAGATTGCAACAAGATGATGAGCTTAGTGGAAATAATTCGCCTTCACTAAGTGGGCCCGTAGGCTATTTTTGGCGCAAGTCTATTTTTAGACTATGTCTATTTTTAGACATGTCGATCATATTATATGAGTTGCAGGATGCTATTTGTGGATGGTTGGTCAAGTTGGAAAAATAGATGGACTTCTATTTTTAGACATATTGGGCAGAATCTATTTTTAAATTTCTAGTCTAAAAGTAGATATGTCGAATATTATTAGCTCTTAATAATATTTGGACTATAAACATTATCTTATTCTCTTGGATAACTTTAGTTAAGTGCACAGATGTGGCATAGGAGTTGACAGAAGGAATTATGCTATTCCTGAGGGTTAATTGGAGCTATTGCATGGATACTTCAGTTAGAACTCATGTGATAGAGTTTGGTGGAGTTATTGAGGTAGTTGGTGGAGTTGTGTTCAGTTTAACTAAGTTAAACATAGTTGAGCTAGGTGTATCTAGTCTAACTGATTGATACACTGGTGAGAGTGGTGTGAATTAATTATTAATTAATTCACTAATTATTAACTCATTAATCAACTAAATAATACATCAATTAACTACAGTGCATGGACATTTTCAGTGGAGACCAGTGAAGAGGTGGGTGAAAGAGCAGTGTGACTATCAATTGTGACAATATTGTTGCATGAGTTTGCACCACACATGGTTGGAGATGCCAATGAGGATTGCATGAGCAAGGATGGACCAATTCGAGTTCATTCAGAGCCACTTTTCAGCAGTGATTGCGCAGTAGAGGCAGGCTAGTAGGTGGCAGAGATTAGAGCATGTGTTTTGCTAGATTGGACCTTATTAGTGTGTAGCAATTGGAGATTTTATTGAGAGATTGTGAGGAGCTTTGTATAATGATTTTTACATAATCTCTATGAAATATAATATACATATAGTTGGGAGTTTTCAGCTTTAATCTTTCCCATAAATACTGTGTTCATCTGTGTGATTGTTTATGGTTTTAATGTGCACATGCGATTGTTTTTATTTCCGCAATTAATGATCAATGGTAGAAGAGATTATGTATTGTGCATGAAGTCAAATAGTGTGTGATCAGGAGAATCTTGGATGTATAACATATCAGTTATATAAATTTCTAAAAAAATTTCTAAGCATCTTAAAATTACAGAATCAAAATTTCTCCTAAATAACACATCATTGATTAATTAATATTGTTTGGCCTTTAATCTTAAAGCTTGTTTGTTTTGTAACTGAGTTGATTTGGAGCATATCCATTCTTCATATATAATATAAGATCATCATATTGTGATTGTGCATAATTGACGCTTACCTCTGATATTTGTACGTTGTTACCTAATTCTTCTTCTGATGATAGATGGGATGATCCTATAAGCATTCTGCAAAAACCTTGACCTCTAACAATTTTAGAAGTTCTAATTTCTTCATCATATTCTTGTAAAGCAGACACCCAGTTAGCCCTCTTTTCTCCTAATTTTCTTTTCATCAAAAGTTGTCTCATTGTAGAGAATGGAACTATAATTTTAGCGTGAGACTTTAGGAGAAAAGGTCTAAAATTCTTTATAGCCTTAAAGACAGAAAATGCTTGATTTTCAACATATGTATAATTTAGTTCTACACCTTGCAAATTTTAACTAAAATGTGATATCGGTGCTTCAATTTGTTGGTCATTTAGCTATGTTAAAACAACGACATATAATGTATTCAATGAAAAAGTGTATAATGTAAAAGTATTAAGAAAATTATGGGTAGTCAGGAAAGGAGCATTGAAAATTAATTGTTTAATCAAATCAAATGCTTCTCTTTAATTATGTCCCAATTTAAAGACATATTTTTTCTTAATCATGTTCTCGAAAGGTAAAACAATTTGCGAAAAGTCAAGGACAAACCTTTTAATGAAATTAATTTGCCCAAGGAATCACTGCATAGTTTTCTTGTTATGAGGGAAAGGAATTCGTTTAATTTCTTCAATTCCTTCAGGATCAATATAGATACAACTTTTTGACCCAATGAATCCTAAAATTTTTCCTTCATCTAATGCAAAAAATTATTTATTTGGATTCAATGAGATGCCATACATTTTTCATCGCTCAAAGACTTTCTTTAGGTCATTTACATGATTGGTTACTTGTTTAGAAAAGAATGTAATGTCAGCTAAATAAATAACTATTGTTTTGTTTATGAGTCCGATAAAAGTTGTGTCCATAGCTCTCTTAAAAGTGGTGCCTGCATTAATTATTGCAAAAGGAATTTTCTGATAGGCGTAAGTTCCCCATTTAGTTCTGAACGTAGTTTTCAATCTATCATTTGGATGTACGATAATTTGATTATATCCCAAAAATCCATCTAGAAAGGACATGAGTTTAGAACTAGCTACTGTCTGTAGTACTTGTTCCATGGTTGGTAATGGGAAGTTGTCCTTCTGACAAGATTTGTTTAAATTTCTAAAATCAATGCAAATTCTAATATCACCATTATTCTTCCCGACAAGCACCAAATCTGACACCCATTTAGAAATCCTAACTGGAAATATTATTTTTTCCTTGGGGAGTTTGTTCAATTCTATTTTAATTTGATTTAGTAGATTTGGATGAATCTTCCTCAATTTCTGTTGTATAGGCTTTTCTTCTGAGATCATAGGAATCATATGTTGAATCACAGAAGTTCATTGTTTTAAGATCAGTATAATCCCAAGAAAAGACACTTTTGTATATTCTAGACAATCTAATTAATGATAATATTTCTTCAGAAGATAGAACAAGACCTAGATTTAGATTTTGAGGATTTTCGTTAGTTCCTAGATTTACTAACTCAAATCTTAAAGTAGAGCTTTGTGCTTTTGAGTTAGTCACTCTTTTAAACTTGTCTTTTAGATCATATAGGTCTTCTAACTTGACAACCAATTTAGGAAGAGGATTTTCATCTTGTTCTTTCTTAATTTGAATGTCATGTTCATTTTCATCCAAAATTTGACTATCATAAGATCCTTTATATGTTAAAAAATCTATGATATCTAAATCATTATTGAATACTCTCCAATTGGTAATATTATCAGGAATAGATGGTCTAAAAATAAATTCAATAGAAAATATATAGGGACTAAATTATTGGGATGGGATTAACTTCAAGGCTACATTAGCGAGTAGATCTGCACTATAATTTTTCATTCTAGGTACAGAAGAAATGTTGAAGGCTAAGAAATGAGTGGTTAATTCTTGGACTAATGATTGGTAATACTTTAAATTTATAGAATTATAGTGAATAGTATCTCTTACCTATCTAACTATAATTTCTAAATCTCCTATAACTTTCAAATATTTGATATTAAGATCAATGGATTTTAACAAGCCTTGTTTGTGCAATCAAATTATAATATGTAGGCTAACATGATCTTCTCTCCTTCTGGGTTTATTAAACTACAACACACACCTGCACCATCTTCGGATTTTGAATCGTCAAAATAAGGGATCCAAAACAAAGAATTAACTACTTTTCTATCTACAAAATTTATACATTTGGAATTATTTGGCTAGGAAAATTTCTGAATCTGAGAAACAACTGCATTATCAAAGACAGGTGATGGTTGAGCATTGAAATTTCCCAAAAATGACCCTCCTGAGTATTTTACAATAATGTTGTTATTGAATTCTATTGGCTCGTTTGCTCCTTCAAGATCAGTGATTGTATGTTTCATAAAATTTTCATGGTTTACCCAAATTTGATTTGGTTTTCCATTATATGGTAACCACATATGTGAACAATCTGTTTCAAAATAACCATGTATTTTTTCAGACCAATCTCAGCTTAAAACTAAGTCGTAAAATTCAAGAATATCAGCCACTAATATATCGATTATTTGAGTAACTTTGGGGTTTGATGACAATCTGATGGAAACATAATTTATTTCTCCTACCACCTCTACTTTGGTTATGTCAAGTTGTAATAAATGAACAGGTGAACTCTGCGGAGTTATGTTTAATTTATCACAAACTAATTTAGGCATTATGCTTGAGGAAGCCCTTGAGTCAATTAAAAAATTATGGATGTTTTTTTTGTTGATTCATAGGTTAAGAGAAAAGGAGGAGTAGGAGAGATGGATCGATCACCTATAATAATCAAGTCTGTAGCATAAATTTTCATTGAAGGAGAAGGTGGCTTACCCATTTCATTAGCGACTTGTACTATTACTGGAGCAGGTAATTTTGAAGCAGGAACCACATTTAGGTCTTTGAGTAAGATTTTCTGTTGTTGTTTCAATTTAGTAAGCTCATGGATTGAATTGTTAGCCCTAGTTTTCTTCATAACTTCAACTAAATTATACTGAATGGTATCTGAGACTACCATTGTCTTAGATGTAGGTGGAATATTTAAAGTAACGGGGCTTGTTTGTGTAGTCTTTAAATTAGACTTTTTTCTTACTGATTTGCCTTCAGCAGGAGTTGAAATATTTTTCTATTGATTTGGCTATGTTGCTTCAGTAGTCTTCTTACTCCTTGTGCTCACAGGTAAAGCTTCAAGTTGTTCTTCATTTGGTAGGATGAAATCCCACATTCCATTTAGTTCAACTTATTCTTCTTCTTTGTCATCTTCTTCTTCCTCTGTTTTCTCTTCCTCTTCTTCTTGATCAGATTCAACATTAGACATGATATTTGGAGGTTGAGTATTAGAGGATTTACCTTTCTTAAAGTTTGTGAAGTCTTTCTTGAGATAGAATTTTTAGCAACTTGTTTCTTGATATCTTCCATCTCGTTTGTCATGGTTTTGGAAACATTTTGAGGACCTTCTACGTCGAAAGGATCTTTTGGTGCCTTCTTTCTAGAATCTTTGAAAGACACTTTCTTTGATTTTCGATCTTCTTGAGAATTATTTTTCTCAGGAGCAGTTATGCGTTTCTCTACAAATTGGGATTCTTTCATATTTTCTGCAAGTGTTAAGAGTTTCGCTCTATAAAAAAAAATAACTATATTAGATGGAAGAGATGAAATATACCACTCAATTTTAAGTTCTGCATGACGAACTACTGTGGGAGGAATTTTATTGAGTAATTTATTAAATATTAAATTGAAATAATTTATCTTCTCACTTGTTTTGGCTTTTAGATTTGAAAAATCGTTGATGAGCGTAGCAGTGGTCCTGTCATCCCCAAACTTAGCTAGAATTTTTTCTTCGAACATTTTCCATCTAGTTATATAGTGGGAAGGTAGTGAAAAATACCAGGATCCTGCATATCCTTTTAAAGTATATGGAAATAATCTTACAATGCAATATTATTCAACTACTTCATTTAAATTGACATCTAACATAATATTTTGAATGTGTTCTTCTGCTGGAAGACCATCATCAAGATTAAATTTAGGTAGCCATATTTCAGGATTTTTGGTAAGAGCATGAAGAGGAGCAAGCATGTTTATAGCCCGTGGATTGCTCCATGGGTTACATTTTGTGGAGGTACTTGACCTGCAATTGGATTTTGGATAGGTTGGTTGGGTGTATTTTGAGTTGAAGAAGAGGCAGGCTGAGTGCTAGGACTACTTGAAGGGATAGTAGTTTGAGTAATAGAACTAGTCAAAGTAACATTGATTGTTGGAATGGAAGTTGTGGAAATGATTGGAGGTAGTGGAAGTGAATGGGATAAGATCTCACTGGCGATTGACTCTGATTGGGTCCTCTTTAGTCTCTTTCGAGTACTATCGATGGGAAATTCAAAATTGATAATTCCTGTCTTTTGACTTTCTGATCAAGTTAGTATTCATTGAGGTTATAAAGAAGACGAAATACTAATATCCGATATTTGAGAATATTCAGGGTTTTTAGTAGAAATATATACTATCTCTAACTTTTATATCAAATACTGAACTTCTGGGGAAGCTTGATGGGAATCAGGAGATAATATGGGTTGAGTATCACTAGGAGACTTAGGAGAAGGATGATCGACTTTAGATTTTAAAGATGAGGATCTAGATAATTTTCTGGAAGTTGATGGGGATATAGAGGGAGAGAGACTCTTCGATTGAACTTTAGATTGATCAGTTATTTTTTCCATTCACAAGGGTTCATGCCCTCCTTATAGCGCCAAAATGTTGAGGCCTCGGAATTCCATTGCCAAAACATGGTGGAAAGCTACCTAGTCCGGACCTTAAGCAACTACTTTTTTGTTTGATTAGTGGCTTTGACTAGGGATGATGGGACCTGTTTCCCAATAAGGATGATTTTGAGCGTGTGTGATTATATGCAATGCAAATGGAAATGACTTTAATCTATTGTATGCATCTATCTAGACTATTTATTCTACTATATACCTAGGATGTTTCTTCGGCATGGTAATAAAGGTATTATTCAATAATTTTTCCGAGACCTCTATGCGATTTGAAAAGATATCCTTCAACTATTAGTAATATAGATAATTTAACAGTTGAAAGAGAATAAAATTATGTAAAATGATTCTTCAAACAAAATATTTTGACTAGAAGATTTCTAAAAACTATATCGCATTCATATGTGTGATTATACATTCAATAAGAAACTACAGACAAATATTACAACAGAAGTACATGTAACATTCATCTATAATAACGTTTCAAATATATAATGCAATAAAAGGATGTCTATCAATCTATAAAGCAACACTTAATACAAGTGAATAAAAGTACCATATGTGTGAAGTTCTACTCATGTAAACTGACAATAATTGATTTTCTCCTTCTCACTTTCAAGCAATTTAAAGAGTACAGTTGTGAAACATCAGTTAAGTAGATTTAATTGTCGAAAGATAACAGATGTGTTCCATTAATTTATCAAAGCATTCACAAACTTACAATAGTGCATTATTTGCAAATGTATTTGAAAATTTTCTGGACCCTTCTCTAAATGCATGAGAGGGGTTCAAATACTAAACTAACTATGTTCTAATAATAGATTATTACAAGAATATAGAGGAGGTTTGGAACAACCATCCTCGTAGGAGTAACTTAAATTACAATCTAGGAAAATAAAACAACAATTTTGATTTATGAATTCCGCTCTTTCTTCTGGAGTTGGTCATGAAGTTGAAAAAAATCTATCATAGGCTTGAGCTAAGGTAGCTGTGAAATCCTTGATCTGACCTGTCCCTTGAATACTGCATTTGAAAGTACAGGTTGTGATATTTTTTTGAATCTATTAAAGATTGCAGAATCTAATACTGATGATAAGTTTTGATCAGAAAATTCCAATAATTTTCTTGATCAAACTTATTTACCTTTTTAATTACTTCATCTTGTGGGTTTTCTTTCCACTTCCATTGTGTTTCTATATTTTTTTCTTATGAGAACACTTCAGACATGTTCTCTTTGAAAAGTTCTACTTTTACCAGTTGTTCACATACATATTCAATAATTTCATTTGATAACTTAGATGTTTTCGCTGCTGCTTTCTATGCCTACTTGATTTGTGATTTGCAATCTCTGAATATGATCTCCTTATGAACCTTATCTACTTGAGGTAGATCAGCCTCTTTTTCCGAGTATGATGCATTTCATTGAATGTGTTCATTGATTTTCTTTTCAAGTCTTTCACATTCAAGTTACTGGATAGCTATTTGTTGGATCAGTATTTTATTCCAGTAACAATATGAGTCAATCAGAGAAGCTTGATGACAAAATACTTCATGTTCTCTCTTTAAGTTAGCATTTACATCCAGTGCTTCTTTAATAAACTTCTCTAGTTGTCGTTGGCTCTATATTCTGGTCATTGTTGTTTCGAGTTGTGCTTGTTTCTCATTGATTTCTCTTTGATGCTACAATTTGAGGCTTTCAAAATCCTTTTGAAATTGGGCCATCTTTGCTTTTATTTTCTCACTAGAGTTGGATTTTTCTTCATTTAACAGCTTATCTAGTTCTTTTACCCTGGCTTTTTTTTTCCTCAGCAACACTTTAACTTCAGTAACTTTATCAACTATGGCAATAGAATATGCCCCTACATACTGTGATAATTTAGTTAGATGTTCTATAGGGTCATCTAAGGAATATTTCCATAATACATCAATTGATTCATCTGTGAGATTTGAGACTGTTTCATCAGTTCTTCTTCTTTTGCTCCTCTTAACTACAACCATATATCTAGAACTATAGAAAATGTCCAATGAAGTAATTTCTTCAACTTGTAAAACTATATGTTCTATAGGGTAGGCTGGTATGATCTATTGATCATGAGTTTCTGGAACTTGTTGTAGTGGATTAATAGTTTCCACTATCTTCTGGGAATGTTCAGGTGTCTGAAAACTACATACTTGATCAGTATTGGGATTAGCTTTAGGAGTTTTTATTGCTTCAGAAAACTCCTCCCATTCACTACTAAAATTCTTTTTTTGTGAATTTTCAGAATGATCTAGTGTGTTATGATTGTTCTTAACTTCTTGAGAAGTTGACTCTATTCTAATACTTTCTTTACATTCATGCATCTCTATCTCTTGGATTACCTGATCAATTATTTTTTCTGGGCTATCCTTTCTGGATTCAGATTCATTTTCAAAGTGATCTGAATTGTGAGATTGATGCTGTGATTGACCTGATTCATCTTCATACATGTATTTTGCTTCATTATCCAAGCCGATACTTGTAGTAGGTTTGTTAACATTTTCAATAGTTAAAAAATTGAGAGGAACTCTCTGCAATCTCTTATTTCTATATACTTGGAATGCTTCCAAATCATATTGACTTAGTTGGCTGGAAGAAAACTTGGTTATACCTAAAAAAAAATCTATGCCTTGGAAGAGATCATCAAATCCATCGGTTTCCTTTACAGAAGGCTTCATTTTGAGCTCTGTAGTGTAATTTTTAACTACAACATTTGGATCGTATAACCTACTTGGAATTTCTACCAATTTCAATAAATTTATCTTGGAAACCTCCTTGTAGGTATGACCAATATCATATAGTGCAAAAATGCCACACTGTATAGGGAAATTAGGCCAAATGGCCTTCTTAGCATCTTTCCTTTGTTTACTGATACCATTATCAAGCTGGTAAGCTATCTCTCGTGCAAGAAATTTATCAGGAACATAATAAGGTAAGACATGGGGAGAAGCATAACTCTCGAATACTCTGACATATGTAAAATCGTTTTTTGTAAACCATCTAGCCAGAAAAAGAATATCTGAGTTAGCCTCTTCAGAAACCTTAGAGGCCTTTTTATTGAATATCATTTGGTGCATAGGCAATATGAGTCCATAATTTTTTTTTATAGAAATTCAGGTGGAAGTCTGAATCATAGAGGTCTTTGTAGTAAATGTGGATTGGGGTAGGGTCTTGGGTAGTCCATTTCCATCCCATGGTAGGAAAACTAGAAGTAAAACAGATTGTTTCCATGACATAGGTAGACATATAAAAGGGAGGTGTTTCTCTAGATGAAACACTACTTGTATTCCTATATTCAATGATGTGTTTAGCTAAAATATTAGATAGGATATTTGCCTAGTTCACAATTGATGAATTGATGATTGCATCAATTAATGGAACCCATTCTATTGAAAACCTAGTGGTATGAAGTTTGTAAAACAATCTACACAACATACCAGCAATATAACAGTAAGGGGAAGGAATTTGGGAAATTGGGTACGTATCGAGTTTATCTCACTTCAAATTTCCCTGGCCTTCTTTCCATTCTTTGATGAATTTCATGAGATCTGGATGCTCTGCTCTAAATATTTGCAAAAAAGCTTTATCACGCTTTTGTTGTGGGGAGGGTAGGTGATACATTGCTTTTAAATCTTCTTCCCTGAAAGACCTATGTATTCTCCCTTTGAACCTTTGAATTACCTATCATCTATGCTTGAGTGGTCAACTACCCACTTAAGCATGTTTGTGTAAGGGATAATTTTCAGTCTTGCTACTACCTTGTGGACGAATGAACATGCAACATCAACTTAGGTCGCGTGTGAAGTAGATGTTGTGCATTTTGTAGAGATTTTGGTTATTACTCTTGGGTTTTCATCTTCAAACAGTTTATATATTATTTTCCATGATGAACTGCTACATTCCTTGTTGAAGGTAGTATCTGAGAATAAGGGAGACATCTCTGAGTCTTCAGTAGGCAGCACTTGAGAAATCTCTTTGCCCTTCTTGCTCATTTCAATCTTCCTTAATTCGTTAAAAGGTTTCCCGATTTCAAGTAAAATAGGGAGAGTATTAAAAGTATAGAGAATAGAGAGTAAAATCTATTTTTTCATATCAAACAAGTATGAATAGATATGAATCTCTTAAAATATAACAACAATCATTGATAATAATTTTAAATTCAGATCTCTTACACCTTCACACGAAATAGATATCAATCAACTTAAATTTGTTAGATCTCGAATTTCGTTTTGATACGACATAAGCCATTTCGCATGCTCGAGAAATTAAATGTTGTGAATTCGCGTATAGCCATATATAAATTTTACCGTTTGTAATGTTTACCCATAAATGTTGCGAAATGCAATGTGCACAAATCACACATCGCAACTTTTATGCAATAATGAATTTGTTTTTCAACTAAGTTATGTGAAATGCAAATTGCGCATTTGAAAGTCAAGCAGTCACGCTCAAAGAATTATAAATATTTATCTTTGATGCTTTGATGGTTCGTTGGGTCTGCGCAATCGCACTTATATCTAATTACTTTATGAGTTGATTTTTAAATAAGGTGCAATGCGATAAGAAGTTTATAACGATAATTGAAGTGTTTGCAAGATTTTTAAAACATATCTTCGAAAAAAGGTTAGTGCGCTTCGCATCTCGTGTAGCTTAGAGGATTGTGAGTCGTTTTTAGTTATAAGCTATGCAATTTGTGATGCGCTAAAGGAATAAAGCAGAAAACTTAAATGAAAAACTCTTATTTCCTAAATTTTTGTTTTTAAAGCTAAAAATAAATTTCCTATTTATTTCTAAAGGGTCCCCATTTATTAAAATAAATGGGGGTTGTTGTATAGCACAAAAATTGTCGATTCACTTGGGAGAACTAGATATCTCTGACTAACAATTTTAATTTTCTAAAATATTTTTGAAAATAAAAATAGTTGCAGGAATGAATTTCAAACAAATAATCTCTTGCTAAGCAATTAAATTCCTCTTATTTACTATTCAGAAGAATTCCTCTTTTAAATATATAAGTATGAAAATGTATATCAGTCTTTACTAAATTCAAAGACATAAAGCAGGTGGCCCTTATAGATCAGCTTTATAAAAAATTACTCTTTTATCACTGGTAGAGCCTCTGTTCCAATGGCCATTTTAAGCTTTTGGTAGGGTTATCTTTTACCCAACAATGATTCATTGTCCCATCTAGTGTTTCTTAAAATTTTCAAAAATAAACTCTAATCTTTTGAAAATTTTCTTTTTGTATCATATTATATTTATTTAAAAGCCATTGTCTTGGCTTGGTAACCAAATGGTGACAATACCATTCACTAGTTGTAATTAAACTGATCAAAATGGCTCTTGATGAGACCCCTTTTCCTCTTGATATAAATTCAAGGCATTACCCTATTTTGGTAGGCAGTAATGGTAATGTCAGTTCAACTATTTCCCTATGAACATGGTAAACAAGCTCTTGATGAGACTTATTATCTTTTAAGTTTTTTTTTTAATTACAATCTTTTTTAAATTTCTTTCAAAAATTTATAATTTTTCTCGAATGGGGTGAATCAATGGTCCTTTTGAGGATTATGGATGATAATGTCGAGTTTTAGATTTCATTTTTGTAAAAGAGTCTCTACTATGTTAAAGTTTCTTTTCTTGACTGAGAACATAATAGTCATGCTATATAAGGATGAGAGTTCATCAAAGAATAAATAATTTTAGTGAAATTGCATCTTTCATTAAAAATAAAATCTATTTGTCTTTCCAAATATTTTGATTGTTTCTTTAACACTTCTTATTTCTATAAGCGATAAATAAAAAAGGATCATCTGAGATTTTATTTTGAAAAGCCAAAAAATTATACTAAGCAACTTTTACTTTTTCTAAGGAAAATAAAAAGGCGCTAGTATACACGGAATAGAAGGGGTTACCTCCTAAGAAAAGTATTTTTTCAAAATATTCCCATTAACAGGCAAAGAATCATTTTTTCCTGATAGATCTTGCAATAAGAATGTTGATGGGCCTATTTATTTGATTATTTGAAATGGACCTAGCCATAGTTTATGAAACTTTGTGTGTTTAACATTTTCCTCATGTGCTTTGGCCCATTTCAATACCAGATCACCAATTTGAATTTTTTTTGGAGTAATAGAAGTTGAATCAAACGAGGGTTTTACTATTGGTTGATGATGAGCATGAGTCTGTTTTTTATTTTTCTCTTTCTTCTTCTAACTTAAGAATCTGACATTGTCTATGTTGTAAAGAAGAAGCAAGATATTCATCAATAAATTGTACTAATGAAAGAGAGGGAATAACTACGTTGGTGGGAGGTACAACTTCTTTTCCATAAACAATATTAAATGGAGAAGTTCCAATAGAAGCTTTTTGAGTTATTCGATTTGCCCAGAGAGAAAAAATTAATGACTTGTGCCAATTTCATTGATTTTGATCAATAGTTCTTTTGATTATTCTAATAAACTTCTTATTTGTAGATTCTGCCAAACCATTTCCTTGTGGATAATAATTTGCAGAATACTTAAGTTTAAAACCTCTTTTAATTGTAAATCCCAACATAGTAGTTCCTAAGAAGTAAGATGCATTATCAAATATTAAAGCAGTAGGTAAGACAAACCTGGTTATGATATTTTGATCGACGAAATCAATGATATTTTCACAGTTGTTTACTTTTAATGGAATCACTTCTACCGATTTAGTAAAGTAATATGTAGCTGTGAGAATATATTTGTGTTGTTTGGAAGAGTTAGGAACAATATCACCAATTATATCTAATCCCCATTGTTCAAATGGTTATTTGATATTGACATGTTGTTATGGGAATGTTGGCTTTCTTTGTCTTCGTGATATACTTGGACACACTTAGCATTTTCTTGCGTATTCATGCGAATATTTGAAAAGTTCAGGCCAATAGTAACCTGCATGCATGATTTTTTGTGTTGTCATACTTCTTCCAAAATTTCCTCCAGCTGGTCCATCATGGAGTTCCTGCAAGACTTTCTCTTCTTCAAATTTTTCTAAGCATATTAAAACTATAGAATCAAAATTTCTCCTAAATAACACGTCATTGATTGATTCATATTGTTTGGCCTTTAATCTTAAAGCTCATTTTTTTTTTGTTACTGAGTTGATTTGGAGCATATCCATTCTTCAGATAGAATATAAGATCAACATATTGTGATTGTGCATCATTGAGGCCTACCTCTGATATTTGTACATTTTTACTTGAATCTTCTTCTGATGATAGATGGGATGGTCGTGTAATCATTCTGCAAAAACCTTGACCTCTAACAATTTTAGAAGGTCTAATTTCTACATCATATTCTTGTAAATAAGTCACCCAGTTAGCCCTATTTTCTCCTAATTCTCTTTGCATCAAAATGTGTCTCACTATAGAGAATGGAACTATAATTTTAGTGTGAGTCTTTAGGAGAAAAGGTCTAAAATTATTTATAGCCTTAAAGACATATAATGCTTTTTTTTCAACAGATGTATAATTTAGTTTTGCGCTTTGCAAATTTGAACTAAAAAATGATATCAGTGCTTCAATTTGTTGGTCATTCAGTTGTGTTAAAACAACAACATATGATGTATTCGATGAAAAAGTGTATAATGTAAAAGGATTAAGAAAATTGGGGGTAGTCAGGAATGGAGCATTGAAAATTGACTATTTAATCAAATCAAATGCTTCTCTTTCATTATGTCCCCATTTAAAGACATAATTTTTCTTAATCATGTTCTATAAAGGTAAAACAATTTGCGAAAAGTGAGGGACAAACATTTTAATGAATTTTATTTTCCCAAGGAATGACTACATATTTTTCTTGTTATGAGGGAAAGGAATTCATTTAATTTCTTCAATTCTTTCAGGATCAATATAGATACCACTTTTTAACTCAATGAATCCTAAAAAAATTTCTTCATCTAATGCAAAAAATGATTTCTTTGGATTCAATGAGATGCCATACCATTTACATCGCTCAAATACTTTCTTTAGGTCATTTACATGATTGGATACTTGTTTAGAAAAGACTGTAATGTCAACTAAATAAATAACTACTGTTTTGTTTATAAATCCCTTAAAATTTGTGTCCATAGCTCTCTGAAAAGTAGCGCCTACATTAATTAATCCAAAAGGCATTTTCTGATAGGCGTAAGTTCCCCACTTAGTTCTGAATGTAGTTTTCAATCTATCATCCGGATGTATGAGAATTTCATTATATCCTAAAAATCCATCTAAAAAGGACATGAGTTCAGAACCAACTACTGTCTGCAGTACTTGTTCCATGGTTGGTAATGGAAAGTTTTCCTTTTGACAAGCTTTGTTTAAATTTCTAAAAGAAATTCCAATTCTAATACCACTTTTCTTCTTCCTAACAGGTACCAAATTTGACAACCATTTAGAATGCCTAACTGGAAAGATGATTTTTTTCCTTGAGGAGAAGGGAAAATTTTGAGAACCCCGCTAAATTTATATGTATAATAAATTAGAAAATCCCCATGATACATAGGAAAAATGGAAGGCGATTTTATTAATAATATAATATGTATATATAATTTTTTTGGCGCATCTCTCACGAGATTATATTATCTTATAAAATCATGGAAAATCACTAGTACAAATGGTGAATCACTAGTATAAAATGACGAATCGTTGTCTAGTGGAGTTCAAGGTGTTGGTTCCATTAATGAATATATGGTAGTTGAACCAGGAGTTGAAGGAAGCAAACCACCAAGACCAAGCATGGCACTTGGTGACTCGTGAGGGAATTAGTTCTCGTGCAGTTTGGAAAATGAATTCTAGTTCTACTAAGCGTAGTGTTGCTGCTCATGCTACTACTAACACTGATATTGAGGTTGGAGAGGAGTTTGAGATAGCATGGAAGGTAGAACTGGTGGAGAATTACAAAGAGAACCCCATGATGGGCTCTATTTTTCCCTTTGGTAATTTGGCCTGCAAGATCTTCTGTCCATTGAACCAACAATTAATCGTTCAACCAACAATCAACTTGACTGAGTTGATTAGGTGCGAGTCAACTTAGACTAATCTTCAAAACTATGCATTGCACTATCCCATATTTATCACACTAATGCTACACAACATTGAGCATTTGCACCCAACTCTCATGCATGCACACAAAATTTTCATTAACATATATAACCCTAACCGAGTGAGAATTGATCAACAATTTGCCCCAAAGTTTGTTATAGTATTGAAAGTTCATAAGAAATTTAGATCCATGGTACCTTAAATAAATTTTGAGATAACATCCACAAATTCGGCCACAATAGAGAAAACTTGTGATAAATTTTAAACCTACAAAAATTAGGATTCATGTTCCTAGGAACGATCATAAGAAGTAGTTGACATATAGGTCGAGTTTTGAGCCTTGACACATTGATAATAAAATGTCTTAGGTCAAAACTCAGACATTGAAAAGTCGTCAATGAAGAGAAGAAAATATCATTATGAATTACACATACTCCAAACTTCCTACCAAATTCTACTTAGTTGTCTGCAACTCAGCTATACATAATATTATAGTAAATACAAATTCCACAAATCCTTCTTCACATAGCTAATAAATGGCCATTGGAAGAGCAATCAATAGATTATTTCATATTGAACTTCATATCCATAGCACTCCTATGTATTGTATGATGTATTGTATCATGTTAACTGCTATAACTTGTACTTTCTCTCTCTGCTGAATTTGAAGAATAATAAGAAGATTTGATCAAAGGGTTTTTCCCACATTGGAGTTTTTCCCTGGCATCCGCCAAAATATTGTGTCCTCTTGTCTTGGATTTTCTTCTTGTTATTTTCTTATGTTCTATCAACAATTACTGTCAATGTTAATGTGATTGCTAAATAGAAAATTGAATTGGGCTAAAAGATTGAAGTAAATTACTCCAAGCATAGAAAATACCATCATTAACTAAAAATTAACACATTTTTTATTAATATGTTTTGACATTAATTAAAATTCGTTTTATATCCAAAAATATAGGATCCAATCAACACAAAATAGGAACAGAAATTATCATGACAATAGCTATCTCATGATCCTCCGAATGATATCGAGCTCCACCTGGAAATAAAGCCATTTATTGGACACACATCACCATTCAATCTAACAAACTAAATTCTCTAGAAATTACCAAGGTAAAATCAGAAAATTAAATTATGGCCCCACATCAAGACATGACCGTCTAAAAATTAAATGACCATCTAACTAGTGGAGCAGAAAATGTTTTTACAAATGCGGGTTCTCTTAGTGCTTTCGATATAGCGTCCTCTACAACTACTTGATATGGCCAATCATCATATATGAACAAGGTATTTATGATTATATCAACTAATAGTGATGCACACTAAATATTGACTTCTCCTACACATTCATAGTAATTAGTTCATTGCAAAAAATAACAATAAAAATATAATTCAACAAGAAATGAGGAATTACAATATGAAAAATTTATCCAAATGATCAAAAAATGATGTTAGTGTGAAAAAATTAATCCAAATGGAAAAACATTATCCACATCAATGCCAAATTTAATATATAATAGGTTAAATCTGAGATGGAACAAGAAAAAATATTAGAACAAAGAAAGGGTTTCCAAGTCCATGTGTGAAGGTTCGCTGCCACCCTAAATGGCTGGAAATATGGGTTTTTTGGGACTCAGAGTAATTTCCAAGTCTTATAAAGGATATCTAGTAGGTCATCGAGCCTTTAGAAAAAGTGGGAATGAAAGGAGACTTGATCCTTTTGTTCAAAGATGCCCATGCACATGGTGGCACGAGACCAAAAATGGAAGTTCTGGTCCTATATAGTATCAAAATGGTGTGATATGGTAAAGAATATTACAATTCTGGATTTCATGACAGGAGATATAGCATAAAATAAAAAAAAATATATGGACAACCATCTGATTTGGAGATTTAATAGGTAGTCGATCTTGAGTTTCAGAAATTGAGCTAAAAGACCAATTTTTTAAATAGGTTGAAGCATGTAAGGTTTTATTCCATGCTCCAAATTTTAATTATTTTTCCTTTTGAATATTTGAAGTCATAAGAGACATATGGGAAGGTTCATGGCTCTATGGTAATGATGGATTAGCAATAAAGCTGTGGTTTCATTGATTTAATCTGGAACCCATGAGCCATGCGCCATGAAACCACTAATAAGGGAAGGGTCATGGTTCTATGGTATTGTTGGATTAGCAAGAAAACAGTGGTTTCATGGTTTAATCCAATGGAAATGGAGTTATTTTTCAGTTCTGAGTCCTAGTTATAGTGTTGCTCCCAAATATCCTTTTAGCTTCTAGGAGTTGCTTTGGCACTCCCACAGTATGTGACTATTGGATGGTATTTTTTAGTCCCATTGACCTAATTTGTTTGGTCATTCATAGACATTAATAACATCATATTACCATACATAATGGGAAAGGAAAAGATATTGGGAACCCTGGAGTCTATTGGTAACTTTTTCTCTGTGATATTGTTAACGTAGTGGTATCGATCCTTTTAGTAGAAATGTTTCTACAAGTGGGTATTATTGTTGTTAATACATCTACATATTTATCTAATTCAAGTTATATGAGAGTGAAGTTGCTATAGATCACAAAATATACTTATATGAGCTCATCACAGCTACACAATGTTTCCTATATTCATTAAACAAATTGTTGCAACCTAGACTTACAAAAATATTTTCTTAATCCTTTCTAACATGGTATCACTCAACTCAATACATACCTTAAAAAATCTCTCTAGTTTCACTTCACCTACAAATAATATGGATTTTATACAAGATGGGAATTCGCTATCAAAGATAATCAGAAAGGACAATGCTTAGATGGTCTTAACAAGAAAAAAATATCGATTGTTTTGTAGATATTTTGAATCAATTTTATCCCACCTTGTTAGCGTCAACACATAGAAATATTTGAAGTTCGTTGCAGGACATGATTTTGTTGCTGGACGGAATTGAAATTACAACATTATTAATCACTCTCTTAATTACCATTTTCAATGGGATAATCTGCCTTCTCCATTAGATGGTATTTGTGACAAATTTCTATTACTGCTCGCCCACCTCAGTAGTTTTGATCCAGGGGGTGACCTTTGTTGTTCACCACTGTATCTGTTTGTACCATGTAAATTTCTCTCTTTCTTCTACAAATGTTTCCAAAAATGGTAGAGTATAATGGATAGGCAAGGACTGCTTTACATTACCATTTGGAGGAGGAGGCTTTAATATATGCTTTGCATCCCCACTTAGTTTCATTGGTTCTTCCAATTTGAGGGAGGACTCTATACTTGAATTGTGCAGTCTAATTCTGGATGTTCCATTCTAGCTTTCCAGAAGATTACTTTTGAGTTTCCTGAATTTTCTTTCATTTTCTTGGCATTTTCTAGGGACCCCAGATTTCAGGGAAGGATTAGAAAAGGTATCATTAACCCTATTCTTGTCGCCTATTGCAATGTCAACTGAATTGTCATTTGTTATGCAGATTTTGGTAGCCCTACAATCTTCGAAGTCATTTTCAGATATCTCTTTCTTCTTACCATATTTAGATGAATTAATTTCATGAAAAATGTCTCTCTTACGTTTATTTAAAATCTTAAAACCACACCTCGGTGATGGGCATTGTGCATAACCTTCATGCCTTTGTGGAAGCCATTTACCATGCAATTCCTTTGCCTCTAGGTCAGATGCTTTTCTCGGACCTCTCATTCGATCACTTGGGTGTTTACTCTATGGGGATACCAGATTCATAGTATTAGGTACAGTTCCTTTGTTATGGCTGATCACACATATATTTCTGCTCATATCCTTAGGTAGTTTTATATTTTCTCTCTCATGTAACTTTTTCTGAATCTTATTTATATCTTCAATTCATCTTCAAGGTTGCAGAATCTGTTGGAGTAAGTGTTTCACAGTCAGATGGAAATGTAGTTTGAAAAGAAGGTCGATGAGCCAGGGAAGATGTAAAATCATGTAGGGGGTCTAAAAAGGACAGCCAACTACTACTAACACAAGACAATTGTTGTGTCACAAATTCCATTTTTCTTGAAGAAGGAACAGGTGGATTATGTTGTTTCTTGTTATAGCTTGTCCATTATTTTTCTTCATTTTGCTTCTGTGCATTTAATAACCACTGAGGCGGGCTTGACTTACATTTTGATTGATTTTCTAAAATTTGGAGTGCATCTGATTGGATTATAAGGGATCCAGGATTATTGGCAGCCTCCCCAATTCTAGAAGCATGGATGCAACCACTATTCACTGGTTTTGGGAAAGCATGTAGTTCTCAAATTGTGCTCTTGCTTTGACTGTAGACTTGGTTTTGGTGGACCCTTGCTGGATCTCTTATATGTTTGGGAGCATTATGGAAGTAAGTACCATGGAGGTTGCAATCTGATCTTGACTGTTCAGTTTGTCCAAATTCATATGTTGTATAGTTAGAAGAATATTTGCATGCCACTTTGTCTCCTTCATTCACAACATTGTTGGACAGATGGCTGACACGAGAATTTACTGTGCTTCCAATAGCACAGAATGGTGAAGTAGAAGTCCAACTCGGTTGAGAATAAAATTGACTTCTCAATGACCGTTCACAACGAACACAGCTTGTTGGGAATCTCTTTTCTACCAGTTTAGGCACAATGCTATTCAATCTCCTCAGATCTTCAACTCTATTACATCTAAAATAAGTTGCTTCAATACTTTCCATTGGCTTGGAGTTATTCTGAGGGCATTCTGATAGATTTTCTTTCCGTATGGAATGTTGACACAAAGCATTAATTCTCGAGTTTGGAAAAGACAATTCACCTTCTTTGCAAGCACTGGAATTTTGACTTATGTACTAATCTCTACATTTAGCATCACAATGTGTGTAGCAAGCATATCATTACACAATATTTGTCAAACAAATGTATCTCCAACAAATATAACATATAATGAATCAATTAGAATTACTAGTGTGAACATTTAGATTTAGGCATAGTCAAGTGAGTGATCTTATTAAAAAAAATTTCTACAAGAACCTCTACCTAAGACCTTAATCTTTGCATATAACAACATTAGAAAGACAAAAATTTGTCACTTCAATCCAATACATGAAAATTAATCAACTCCCACAAGAATGATACTAGTAAACTCATAAATAGACTCAATCACTAACACATTCATCTCTACATACACAATAATATTTTCCATCAATATTGTATGAATTCATTGCAACCAAGCCTATCAAAGATTTAATCAAAAAACTAGTGAAAATAACTGGGTGGTGCACATAATAAAGTGTTCTTTAGGTTGAAAATAATGAACATTATTCTGAGTATATAATAAAAATTATCACACATTCCTTCAACCCTCCATGATCACTTGATTGGTAAAAATATTTTATCTTGTACATCATTTCCTTCTTTAGAATTGTGCTAGAACGAAGAGCAGAAAGACGAAAAGAAGAAAAATCATAATCCAAATCAATCCACAACTCTTGCACACCTGACTGATTAGGATACATGGTTATTTATATCTATTTTCCTTAAGAGTACCTTGAACAAACCCAGGGATTTATTGATAGTAATATTTGACAGGATCAAATAGACATTGCACAACCTTTCACACATGAATACCTTGAACAATTATAAGGTTCTTCCTTGAGATTTTTGTTTTTCTTCCCTAACAGATAGTAATGCACCTTGTCCATTCAAGAAGTGAATTATAATTTAGGTTTTTGCTCTATGAGGTGTGTTATAACTTGGGATGTGTGTTACCCATTCTTCTTTTCATAACTTCACAGTTAATCTTCTCCAAACCTTGTTCAACATTTTGCAACTTCTCTAGACCTAGACCCTATCCAACCTCCTGTAGCACCTCTGTAATAATCTTAGAAGCTATTCACCCTCTTCTTTAAGAATCATAAGCTTATGAAGCAAAACAGGTTGCAAATTTTGCCTCAATGTATAATTATTTCCCTGCATCTCAATGTCAATGAATATTATATTCTCTATAATAATGTGGAAATTTTTCCCAAAAGAATGGGGTTGATAGGGTAAATGAGCATCTCTTCAAATTGATTTGGGCAGGAGAGGAAATAGTGTTTTTTTTCCTGGGTACATGTTGTTTGAGGAGGAGAAAGGATGGAGAGGTCACTTAGAGGCACAACAGGAACAGATAATCATACCAGAATTTTTTTTCAGTTTTATGTATGGGTAAGCTTCATGACAAGTGGAGCATAATTGCATGTGGTTAAGTGCATCAATCCTTTCATGAAAGAAACGATGTGCATGATGGATATGGTTGTTGTGGAATTGTTGGGAAGTTGAAGAGGAAGCCACATGGGGGAATGACTGTACATGGAAGGTGGGAGGTGAAGAAAGGTTAGATTTTGGAAATGATTGGTCAGTGAGTGAAAATGGAAGGGAAAACATAAGAGGTGGGGTGGATGATAGGGGAGGGAGACTAATATGAGAAGGAATGGTAGTTTTCTTTAGGTTGGATTGAGAGGTAAGGTTGGACTAATGATTGTTGTAGAGAATATGATGGAATGCATTTATTCTATCCTTGTCAATCATGTAGTGGCATCATCATTGTTCCTTCTACAAATTATTCTCTGAGGTGGTTTGCATAGCTACTCAAACAATAAATTTTTTGTCAAAATTAGAGGTGTAAGTGAATTAGGAGCAAAGGCGAGTTAAGCATGCATATGAAATGGAAAGTAGGCTATGGAGCAAAATAATTGTTGGTTTGAAGCAAGAAAAGACACTTTCTTTTTTCCCAATTGAAAATTTCTGTAAAAGTAATAATAGAAAGGCTAATGGTAGTGAGATAACAAAAAATTTCCTTCGTAAACAAATAATTAATATGAAAAATTAAGAAATAAAGGACAAATACATGTCATGTGCTAAGTTGAAAGAGTAGGATGTGTTTTTTTTTTTTTTGGATATTGTTTATTTTGTTTTTTGTGATAGATGCAATCTTCAATCTCTAGCAGCTGAAGCAAACAATATTAAATTCAACAGAGGATTCCCCTGCAGAAATAGGAAATGACTGGATTATGTGTGTACTTGATAGAATCAATGGACCTGATTGCAGCATACAGGTGAGTAACCAATGATCCATACATCAAGGTACACTACGGGAATTTAAAGAAAGAGAAGAGCAAAGGTTGTCTATAAGACACTCCATCCTCAACAATATCAAACATTTTAGCGCATCATGTAAACGGTCATAATGCCATATTGCCAGCATAGAGTATTGGTGATTGTATTGCTACATCCAAGAGAAATGGTTGACAAATGGGTTCATTTAGAAGATCTTACGAAGGAAAATTCATGTTCAAGTGACTTAAATGGTGCCAGAAATGTCTAGGAAATCAAGATTGTCAGAGCAGAGTTCCACATTATGTACTAATCTCTAAATTTAGCATCACAATCTATGTAGTAAGCATAGCAATACACAATCTTTGTCAAACAAATGTATCTCCAACAAATATAACATATAATGAATCAATTAGAATTACTAGTGTGCACATTTAGATTTAGGCATAATCAAGCGAGTGATCTTATTAAAAAGTTTTTCTACAAGAACCTTTGCCTAAGACCTTAATCTTTGCATATAAAAACATTAGAAAGACAAAACTTTGTCATTTCAATCCAATATAGTAAAATTAATCAACTCCTGCAATAATGACACTAGTAAACTCATAAATAGACTCAATCACTAACACATTGATCTCTGCATACACACTAATATTTTCCATCAATCTTGTATGAATTCATTGCAACAAAGCCTATCAACAATTCAATCAAATAACCAGTGAAAATAATTGGGTGGTGCGCATAATAAAGTGTTGTTTAGGTTGAAAATAATGAACATTGTTCCGAGTATATAATAAAAATTATCACACATTCCTTCAACCCTCCATGATCACTTGATTGGTAAAAAGAGTTTATATTGTACATCATTTCCTTCTTTAGACTTGTGCTAGAACGAAGAGCAGAAAGACCAAAAGAAGAAAAATCATAATCCAAATCAATCCACAACTCTTGCACACCTGACTGATTAGGATACTTGGTTATTTATATATATTTTCCTTAAGAGTACCTTGAAAAAACCCAGGGATTTATTGATAGTAATATTTGACAGGATCAAATAGACATTGCACAACCTTTCACACATGAATACCTTGAACAATTCTAAGGTTCTGCCCTGAGATTTTTGTTTTTCTTCCCTAACAGACAGTAACACACCTTGTCCATTCAAGAAGTGAATTATAATTTAGGTGTTTGCTGTATGAGGTGTGTTATAACTTGGGTTGTGTGTTACCCATTATTCTTTTCATAACTTCACAGTTAAACTTCTCCAAACCTTGTTCAATATTTTGCAACTTCTCTAGACCTAGACCTTATCCAACGTCCTGTAGCACCTCTGCAATAATCTTAGAAGCTATTCACCCTCTTCTTCAAGAATCATAGGGTTCTAAAGCAAAACAGGTTGCAAATTTTGCCTCAATGTATAATTTTTTCCCTGCATCTCAATGCCAATGAATATTATATTCTCTATAATATTGCGGAAAATTTTTCCAAAAGAATGGGGTTGACAGGGTCAATGAGCATCTCTTCAAATTGATTTGGGCAGGAGTAGACATAGAATTTTTTTCCTGGGTACATGTTGTTTGAGGAGGAGAAATGATGGATAGGTCGCTTAGAGGCACAACAAGAACAGATAATGATACCATATTTTTTTTTTTCAGTTTTATGTATGGGTAAGCTTCATGACAAGTGGAGCATAATTGCATTTGTTTAAGTGCATCAATCCTTTCATGAAAGAAACGATGTGCATGATGGATATGATTGTTGTGGAATTGTTGGGAAGTTGAAGAGGAAGCCACATGGGGGGATGATTGTACATGGAAGGTGGGAGGTGAAGAAAGGTTAGAGTTTGGAAATGATTGGTGGAGAGTGAAAATGGAAGGGAAAACATAAGAGGTGGGTGGATGATAGGGGAGGGAGACTAATATGGGAAGGAATGGTAGTTTGGTTTGGGTTGGATATAGAGGTAAGGTTGGACTAATGACTGTTGTAGAGAATACGATGGCATGCATTTATTCTATCCTTGTCAAGCATGTAGTGGCGTCATCATTGTTCCTTCTACACATTATTCTCTGGGGTGGTTTGCATAGCTACTCAAATAATAATTTTTTTGTCAAAATTAGAGGTGTAAGTGAATTAGGAGCAAAGGCGAGTTAAGCATGCATATGAAATGGAAAGTAGGCTATGTAGCAAAATAATTATTGGTTTGAAGCAAGAAAATACATTTTCTTTTTTCCCAATTGAAAATTTCTGTAAAAGTAATAATGGAAAGGCTAATGGTAGTGAGATAACAAAAATGTTTCTTCGTAAACAAATAATTAATATGAACAATTAAGAAATAAAGGACAAATACATGTCATGTGCTAAGTTGAAATAGTAGGATGTGTTTTTTTTTTTTTGTATATTGTTTATTTTGTTTTTTGTGATAGATGTAATCTTCAATCTCTGGCAGTACAAGCAAACAATATTAAATTCGACAGAGGATTCCCCTGCAGAAACAAGAAATGACTGGATTATGTGTGTACTTGATAGAATCAATGGACCTGATTGCAGCATACAGGTGAGGAACCAATGATCCATACATCAGGGTACACTACGGGAATTTAAAGAAAGAGAAGAGCAAAGGTTGTCTATAAGACGCTCCATCCTCAAAAATATCAAACATTTTGGCGCATCATGTAAACGATCATAATGCCATATTGCCAGCATAGAGTATTGGTGATTGTATTGCTACCTCCAAGAGAAATGGTTGACAAATGGGTTCGTTTAGAATATCTTACGAAGGAAAATTCATGTTCAAGTGACTTAAAGGGTGCCAGAAATGTCTAGGAAATCAAGATTGTCAGAGCAGAGTTTGACATTATGTACTAATCTCTACATTTAGCATCACAATCTATGTAGTAAGCATATCAATACACAATCTTTGTCAAACAAATGTATCTCCAACAAATATAACATATAATGAATCAATTATAATTACTAGTGTGCACATTTAGATTTAGGCATAATCAAGCGAGTGATCTTATTAAAACGTTTTTCTACAAGAACCTCTGCCTAAGACCTTAATCTTTGCATATAACAACATTAGAAAGAAAAAACTTTGTCACTTCAATCCAATACATGAAAATTAATCAACTCCTGCAAGAATGACACTAGTAAACTCATAAATAGATTCAATCACTAACACATTGATCTCTGCATACACACTAATATTTTCCATCAATCTTGTATGAATTAATTGCAACCAAGCCTATCAACAATTCAATCAATAAACCAATGAAAATAACTGGGTGGTGCGCATAATAAAGTTTTCTTTAGGTTGAAAATAATGAACAATGTTCTGAGTATATAATAAAAATTATCACACATTCCTTCAACCCTCCATGATCACTTTATTGGTAAAAAGAGTTTATCTTGTACATCATTTCCTTCTTTAGACTTGTGCGAGAACGAAGAGCAGAAAGACCAAAAGAAGAAAAATCATAATCCAAATCAATCCACAACTCTTGCACACTTGAATGATTAGGATACTTGGTTATTTATATCTATTTTCCTTAAGAGTACCTTGAACAAACCTAGGTATTTATTGATAGTAATATTTGACAGGATCAAATAGACATTGCACAACCTTTCACACATGAATACCTTGAACAATTCTAACGTGATGCCCTGAGATTTTTGTTTTTCTTCCCTAACAGACAGTAACACACCTTGTCCATTCAAGAAGTGAATTATAATTTAGGTGTTTGCTCTATGAGGTGTGTTATAACTTGGGTTGTGTGTTACCCATTCTTCTTTTCATCACTTCACAGTTAAAATTCTCCAAACCTTGTTCAATATTTTACAACTTCTCTATACCTAGACCCTATCCAACCCCCTGTAGCACCTTTGCAATAATCTTAGAAGCTATTCACCCTCTTCTTCAAGAATCATAAGCTTCTGAAGAAAAACAGGTTGCAAAATTTGCCTCAATGTATAATTCTTTCCCTGCATCTCAATGTCAATGAATATTATATTCTCTATAATAATGCGGAAAATTTTTCCAAAAGAATGGGGTTGACAGGGTCAATGATCATCTCTTCAAATTGATTTGGGCAGGATAGGACATAGGCGTTTTTTCCTGGGTACATGTTGTTTGAGGAGGAGAAATAATGGAGAGGTCACTTAGAGGCACAACAGGAACAGATAATGATACCAATTTTTTTTATTTTTATTTTTTCGGTTTTATGTATGGGTAAGCTTCATGACAATTGGAGCATAATTTCATGTGGTTAAGTGCATCAATCCTTTCATAAAAGAAACGATGTGCATTATGGATATGGTTGTTGTGGAATTTTTTGGAAGTTTAAGAGGAAGCCACATGGGGGGATGATTGTACATGGAAGGTGGGAGGTGAAGAAAGGTTATATTTTGGAAATGATTGGTCGGCGAGTGAAAATGGAAGGGAAAACATAAGAGGTGGGGTGGATGATAGGGGAGGGAGACTAATATGGGAAGGAATGGTAGTTTGGTTTGGGTTAGATTGAGAGGTAATGTTGGACTAATGACTGTTGTAGAGAATATGATGGCATGCATTTATTCTATCCTTGTCAAGCATGTAGTGGCATCATCATTGTTCCTTCTACACATTATTCTCTGGGGTGGTTTGCATAGCTACTCAAACAATAAATTTTTTGTGAAAATTAGAGGTGTAAGAGTGAATTATTTGCAAAGGCGAGTTAGAATTCTGAAATATGAAATGGAAAGTAGACTATGGAGAAAAATAATTGTTGGTTTGAAGCAAGAAAAGGCACTTTCTTTTTTCCCAATTGAAAATTTATGTAAAAGTAATAATAGAAAGGCTAATGGTAGTGAGATAACAAAAATGTTTCTTCATAAACAAATAATTAATATGAACAATTAATAAATAAAGGACAAATACATGTCATGTGCTAAGTTGAAAGAGTAGGATTACAACAATCGAGCCTGACTCAAACACTTGATTTAGGAACTCAAGAAATCATTTCATATATTCAATGATTCTCAATCAGCTAAAGAGAGAAAAAATGACAACAATTAAAAACATGGTGTAGATAGTAATTTGTCTTCTATACCTAACCTCGGAAAAAAGCTTATGCCAAAGGACACTATGCCCCTGTCCTGGCAGAATTATGCTGGAAATATAAAGCAGCCATAAAAATTGCAACTGGATTTCCTGGTGAAGGAGGGGTCTGTTGCAATACTGAAACATATGAACCAGCTTTACGTTGAGCACTATCATCTGTTATAAAAAAATTCTCCAACTTTTCAAGTCCTATCTACCTTTTGATTAAGTCGACATTTTCTTGCAACACTTGCATCTCATCAAAAGGAAGTTTTAAATCTAGGGCTTCAGGGCTGACATCAAGTGTTTCATCCTTTTTGAACTTCAAGAAAGGCATCACTAGTTTCAGAGCACTGTTAGATTGGCCAAAGCAATCACAGACTTCAAGCATTAGGACTCAACAAATTTATAAAAAAAAATATAATTACAGTTGCAACCCAAGGGCCAACACCACTTCCCAAACTCCTCCTCGCGGCGTGGGTTTAGCTCCATGGCACCAGGGATTCGGGAAATGGACTATCTTGAGACTTGGACTTTGGTACTCTAAATCTAGCTACTGTCTCCCGGAACTAGTTGCCCTCGTCAGTGCGTGCAGCTGAGCTTGTCATCGGTGAATGGAAAATGCGTCCAGATCTCCATCGATCTCCACCTCCATCGATTTGATAGGTTTGCACATAACTTCCAAGCCCCTTCCAAGCCCCAACCATCTCTCCGACCCAGTAAATCTAGCGAAATATTTGTTGCACCTCAAACTTACAAGCCCCAACCAGTGAAAAAATGGGGCAAATCACTCCAACACCTCCCTTCGACCTAGTAATTCCAAGAGAATGCCATTGAAATCTTCTCCAAACAAAATAAATATGGAGCAAATGTCATTGAAACCTGCTCCAAGCAAAGACAATCGGGAGCGAATTCCATTTTTTCAGTTTTATGGGCATTTATTTTGGTGGGCTAATATTTAATAATTAATTATTTTTAAAATAATTATAGGGCTAACTTTATAAAACTATAGAAAATGGGTTTTATATAAAAAATTTTCCCTATCAAAATTTAAAACCCCTTAAAATTCCGCATTTGGGCTAAAATTCGCCCTAAAATTTTCCCCCGAGAAGGGCAAAGGATCATCACTCGTATTTACAAGAATACTATTCTCTCCTAAATTTAATTCTTTCAAAATTTGGCCTTTATATACATCTCCGCGTGGCCGCCCCCGTGTAGAGTGGGACAGAGATTTCACTTTTGCAATCTCACTTTCCAAATTGAAAGGGGACCCACTCTTGGAATGTTCAACTCGTTTTGTTAGTTACCACTCTGGGTTGGCCGAATCAAATATGCCGATTCTCACTATTTGGCGTGTTAGAAACCATTTTATTAGAGTACTAATCGCAATGTTAATCGTTGCTTTACCTTGTTTATCGCTGTTTTGGTTGTCTTTTTCTTTGTTCTTTCCATAACTCTCGCCGATCGGTCTCGTTGCTTTCAAAGAATAATTTTGTAGTTTTCTTAGGACTTTTCTTGATGGTAACCTCGTGCTTTTGGTTTGCGTTGTCTAGGCTCTTTTTGCTTCTAAGTTCATATTGTTCTCTCGAATTCGCATCAGCATTTTCAAATCCTAACTCCGTAATCTTCGTATCTCCCGACCATTCCTCATCCCAATATGAGGGTGAGGGCTGATCTTCTTTTGTGTAATAGTTGTGGATTGAATTTACCAAACATGTTTATTGTATTTCCCTCAAACTCATCTATAACATGTTTATTGGTCCCCTCATCCTCATCAAGGAAGTTCTCCTAGAATGGGGGAATAACTTGCTAATCTAATTCTCTTTGTCCGTTGGGAGGGGTGATGTTTCTTCTAAAGTTCGGTTCGGTTTTGATTTCTGCTTTGGTTACTAACCGTGACAATCATTTTTTCCATCATTTTTTTTAGCTTTTCCACATTTTTAGACAAAGGCCGAGGTAAAACCGCAGGTGCATACTAGGCTGCCATGATGATGTTTTCGATGAGGTAAAGGGTTGACTTGGGCAACCGGTATATGGCCGATGGGGAGAGATATTATGACCGCGTAGGACCGATGAGGAGATTTTAGGATGATCCAGCCCCAAGTTTTGATTGAAATGAATGTCGTGGGGTGTATATGGAGGGGTCTCCGTTCATCCCAAAGGTGTTTACCACTCTAGAGGGAAACCGGGGAACCTCGCATCCGCCGGTCTAGGACACTAAATGACCTAGTTTTTGCAACCGTTTTGGAGTGCCTGGGTCAAAAAATAGGTCCGATAGATCTGTAAAGTCTTCGGGTGCAGAGTTAGCTCTATGGATGTGGCTATAAATAGTTGATCATTTAGGTGTAGGAGATCCCTCGAGGATGCTCTCAGTGGTTGTCAACTATTTCCTGTGGGGTTTGGGTTTGGATAAGCTCTTGTGTATGGTTCTTGAAGCTAGAATGTTGTTTCTAACCAAGCAGCTCTTAACCCTACTTATTGCTTCTATCGTGGTTGATGTTGTTATGGCTCTAGCCTCCCAGTTGATTCTAATGTGGTTCAAGATAATCGCCAGTGCCTACCGATCACCAAGGAGTATTTAAATCGTTTAGAAATTATGGAGTCACCAAGTGGAAGGTTTAGGATGTTTCTCGAGGGTACACTCCGTCCACCGTTGCTTATGAGACGTCCCTTTTCAAGGATACCTTCACAACACAAGAAATCTAACCGCAGATCAATCGGGAGGGCTTTTACCAAATATGTCACCTCCGAAAGAGTGTGAGATCCGGAGGCTACCTGCCCTTTCCGCATTCTGTCTAAGAGTGTGGGAGAGACAACAAATGGTATAGAGGTTGATCTACATGAATAGGAGTGTTTAACCCAACCTAACCAAAGGATTGTAGGGTTCTCGAGGCTCTTATGATGTAGTAAGATGGAAGGTACTCGCATTTTCCTCAAAGGGAGTCACCATTATGTTGGTAAAGAAAATGGGGGATAGACAAAATGTTATCCGTTAAAGGCTCTTAGATGTTTCCCAACGGAGTTCAGCTTATATTATGTTGGGGTTCCCATGTTTTCGCTGCATCGGCAAGACCAAAAGATGAGACAACATCAAACCACTTTCGTACCTCGGATCTAGCTCCTCTCGGGTCCAGAGGGATCTCTCTATGATTGTTAAAGGGTATGTGTCTTTGAAGCTCAAAGGTTAAGATATTAGGCTAGTTATGGGCAATGTGGTTTCCGTTTGTTTGATTGTTTGTTTGGTTGCCGGTTATCGTAGAAAGAAGGGTTCAATGTAAGGCAAGGATGAGCAAAGAGGATTTAGCAGAGGTGAAGTATTCCAAGGAGCATTCAAACCATTGGGAAATGGAGTCGTGAAAGGATTTGCTTGCTAATCAATATGCAAGCTACTTTGGGCTAGTCATCTAAAACATTGGATCTTAAAGATGATAGTGTGGTATGGAATGGTAAGGGAGGAGGAACAATAAAGATTTAAAACACAAAGTTAAAGACCTCGAGATCGCAGAGAGACTTTGAACTCTAAATGCTTCGGCCTCTAGCTTCGAGGGATCTTAGAAAGGCCACCGGGTTGCACAAGGATCCTAGCGGACAGGGCTAGCTCTAATCCCTGTTCCCAAATCTTCCAACAAATCTTTAACAAGAACATCTAAGAACATATTCATTTAATTCATACATCGTACAGGAAATAACATCCACTACATTGGTTAAATTATTTGAAATCAACTCTTAACACATTTAGTAGAAAACATCAAAGGCAAGGAGAGCAGAACATAGGGTACCTAAAAAGGGTAAATCCATGCCAAATTTCTCGATGCAAGCCAAAGAGGAAATGAAATGAAATGAATAAAAGCTAAACACAAATACAGAGATAGGAAAACATCACCGCTACTTTAGATCGTAGATCCAAAGAAATGTGCTTGTCATATTAAAAAGCAACACCAAGCCAAGTACAACATTGCCAATAGCCGGAAACTCAGGATTTAAAACATCTTCTCAAATTCTCTATCTTATAATCTCATACGTAGACTATGTCTCAAAGAAACAGCTTTTGCAATTCTTTGATAACTGATCGAAAACCTTACAATGAGTTTTCCATGAATTTATAGTTCGCAGGAGCAAGAGAAGGTAGGTGAAACACTAAATGAAGCATTAAAATCCGAAAAGAAAGTGGGCCGAAACCCATTCTGCTTAAAATCATGTGCATTCATCTCTCGGCATTCTTTGGTGAAAGAGTGGTCTTTTTCATGCTTCCATTTACCCGGGCATGTTCCGATGTACTGGTCATAAAGATTCTATAGTACTTTTGGTGAATAAACAAAAGGTAAATAAATGATGCTAGGTTTGCCATACCGTGAATCGACCGCTCCGGTAGCATATGATTGTTTTCAGTATCGGAAAATCTCTCTAGAACACAAGATAAAGATGAAAAATGCATGGGCAATCCGTCCTTTATGGGAAAACATTCTGTCGATGTGAAAACCCCGATATACATAAATTCTGCGTGTCGTACCTTTCCGTGTGCTCTATGATGTCTTCGATCCGGTGCTTTGATGGCTCGGGAAGGTTTCACATAGTTTAACCATGTTCTTTAAATGGTGATCATATCAATCACCTTCCGGTCTTTTCTTCGTTACCCCCGAACACTACACACGGTCCTTTCGTATTTTTTTTCCAATCGTAATGAAGACCGTGTAATCATGGTGGCTTTCACCAATTCGATAACCCCCGCAAAACATGAAAATTGTTAAGAAAATCTTGCATGGGGGTGGTGGATGCAAAGGCGGACAACGAAAATGGTCGTGGTACCTGTGAAATGGTGCAATTGTGCTGTAGGGATATGGCATAAAAATGAACAAGACCGTGGAAAATGGCCCTCGGTGGACGGACGAAAAAGCTTAAATGAAAACCTTTCGAAAATCACCATTTGAATGATTATATTAAAGAGGATGGGTGAATACGACAAGACTACGTGGAAAGGGTGACGTGTAAGGTGCATGCATTAAATTTGGGACCGTCCGATCTCACAAGGAGATCGATCAAGTATGATGCGCCTGTGAGGGCGATGGACAGGGGCCAGGGGCATCGTTGCTTTGGGTTAACTTGCACGCAATTGGTGGAGCGACAACCATTGGATGGGTCGCCCTAGATCGGGATGGCGCTAGCGCCGATATCGCGCCGGTTTGCCGCCGAACAAAAACGTGTGATGAGATGGTGGTTTTCAAATAGTGCCCGTGACACGCGTCCATCGGTGAGTGGAATCACTCGAAACAATGCCTACCCTCCAAACGCAAGGCAATGGAAACCGGCGGTTTCTGAATAATGCACGGCGGGGACCACCGGGGCAATGTATTTGGACCGCTTCTGACGACCCGGCTAACCAAGCAGATATTGGATCGGCGGTGAATGGGTTGAACAAAGGACGTTGTGGGGGTCAAGGAGGACATCCGATCTATACGTATCGATGGTTTTAATTGCTCCTGATAACCAAACACGCTAAGCGCTTTATGCTTTGGCACCTAGTCTTGGCACCGGGTCATGTGGAGTGAAAAAGGTGCAGGCTTGGCCGAAAGAGGCTAGGACCCAACTATGGAGAATATGGTTTTTGGGCCATTTTTAATGCAGTTTGAGGCTAGAGGAGGGAAACGATAGAGGAGACAAGGGTTAATTAAACCACACCAAAGGGATGTGTGTATGGTTTTAGAGGGGATTTAGGAAGGTTTAGAAGGATTAGGGAGGGATTTTGGGGGTGAAAAGGGGATCTAGAAAACTCGAGGAAAGGGATAAAATGGAAAATCCACAGTGTACAAGGGGCGAAAGAAACCTTCAGAGCATAATTTGTCATCATCAATCGTGCTTATCGACCTAGAGACAAAGCAGAGGAGAATAATCAGCGAGCATGAAGCATGAAGAGGCTTCAAGGATGATGTGTTTTCAATGGGGAAATGCATTCCTTGAAGGCTCGCAAACAACTTAGCCCCTCGCTTTCTTTGTCAAGAAATTTACTAACAAAATCCAAAACATCACAATAAAATACAAGAGAGGTTTGGTCGAAAGTACAAATATTGCCACTCTAGAGCTTCGCCTAAACCTCAGATGATAGGTGTAAGCACTCTCATGAAGACGCAGTACCCTCTTCTAAAGACCGAAGACAGAGGGTCCATCTATTTCCATGTACCAAGATGCCTCATCCCGGCCACCTTCTCGTAAGTCCCTAAAAATTATGGCCACTAAAGATACCTCAAATCATAGACATCATCGTGGGGGTCCACATTCAAGGACAACATGCTATAAGGGTAGAATACCTAGATCCTCGATCTAGTTTTGACATCCCCGAAAGGAAATTCAAGATATAAGTATACCCACCGGATGCAGCTGAAGGAGGGCTACCTCTTTTTGCACCCAAGTGTTGTCTCACGCCGAGCTATGGTAAAGGAACGTCCCGATAATATGAGTGTAGTAGGATCTCGCTCGTTAATGACTCTAGTTTCAAGTTTTGGGATCTTGGGTGATTTTCACTCTTTTCCTAACCCAAGACACCGAACCATCGTTGTGTGAGCTCAAAAAGAGTAATGTGATTGATTTTATTATCGCTTTATTCTGTACTTGATTATTAATCTCTGGCGGTGAGGGGGAGTGGATGTATGAAATGTTATGAGACTCTCGACTCAAGAAAACATGCAAAAATATGCTCTAAATATTCAATTCGATGAAGAGTATTTCTACAAGGAGAGGTTTCTTTTCAACATCCATGCATTAACATTCAAATAGCACAGCGTCTTGCCTTTAAAGATTCATACTTCTATCTACCTCATCTTAATGCCTTTCGAACCGAAATTTTCAGAATTAATTTAGCTAGATGCAACTTAAAACTAAAAAAAAAAATTCTTTAAAAAGTAAATGATTTTGACACTAACTTTTCAAAAAAGAGAAAACAAACAAAAATGCCATATTAGTAAACAAGCACAAGGATTCAACAAAAGAGAGATACCGATGGACAAAAACCCTCTCGCAACCAAAACACAATCACAAAAGTGAACAACAAACTTCGGGCCGAGTAACGCACTGCCTCTCGAGTAAAGAAAACGTTAATCTAGAGACTAACGACCGTATTTAAGTAGAGCCCACGTTATAATGCACCGGAACACCAACAGGTAGTGTTAGCCAGGGCAAAGTTCTTTCGGATGGTTAAATAGAAACAGGATTGAACTCGTGAGCTTTTGAAATGTCTACCGGGCATAAATACCGGTCGAAGGGTTCCGTGATCATAGGAAAGAAGAAAGGGGGAAAGAGATAGTCCGGAAACTATGCGGGAACTCCTCAATTGAGTCGCCAATTTCGCTATAGGGTAAATGCTTGGGTTATTTGTTATTGAATATCCTCTCATGGATTTCGTGCCCGAGGCAGACAAGAAGATTAATTGTATAGTTCACAAAGAAGGCACATACATGTTCATATTAACTTAAAACAACTTGATGGAATAATATGGAAGATTACCTCTTTAATGATCTTGAAGTCTTTGGAGAGCGTTGAAATGCTGAAGTAGGGATCCTTCTTCACCAAACTCTCCAAATATTGACCCCGCAATCGATCAAAGCACACGTGTAATCTCTACCACAACATACATTTCCTATCAATTAAGTCAATATATAGTAAACATTTAAACTATGCACATCTAATCCATTCATCTCATGCTATATAAGTGATTGAATAACAATGAAAATATCAACGCATAGAATGGAAAAAACAGACAGCGCTCTATTGATTTATGAAAAGGAGGATTACAACCGGTCATTGTACCAAGCCCTCCCCGGCCTTCCAATCTCTCTATCTCTAATATGGTGATGTCTTGGTCAACAAGTTCTCAAGTGAACCTCTTTGACTCTTGACCTTCACACTAAAACAAATAATGCTCTACTTCACAAGTTTTCAAAACTTTGACAATCCTTCGACCTTGAACCAAGAGCTTTCAACTCCATTTTATAGAAGATGGAGAGAGCAATCATCGCCCTTCTATCCGCTGCTTCCCGAATAGAAAAACCAAGATTTTTCCTCAAATTCCATGCTTTTTCCTTCTTTGAGAGTTCAATTATTTTTTGGAAAGGCCCAATAAGAGATTAGTGCTGCGCTCTCTTTTTGTATTCACTCTCGGTGAGAAAAAGTCGGAAACTAAATCATTCTCCGTGGGTTTTTCCCGTTCTAAACTCAAAACATGGGTAACGCTCCTCTAGTGTAAAAATGGGTATATTGCCCTAGCCACTAACGTGGCCTAATCATTGATCATGTGTGTTATAATGCTCTTGTGCTATTATAGTGGGGCATTACCGTAAGTAGTGTTTATTTTAGGTCTTTGTCTTCCTTCCATATTTACCTTCTCCTCTCGAGCCGATGAGGAGGTATTTTGACCTCGTGTAACTCCAACATTTGCAAGGGAAGGAAAAAATTTTTACTTCATTTCATCGTGAAATATGTCAAGATGACGAAAGGCTTTATACGATTATTAAAGAAAGGAACTCTATATTTCCGGGATGATCAAGCTCAATACTATTCGACGCCTTGAAATGAGCACTCATTCCGCCTACTTGAAGGCTCTCGATTACTCACGTGACTTTCTCCTCTACCTAGAAGCCTCACCATCCTCACTGGCATGGTCTCCGGTTCAAGTTCACAATGAAGATAGTGAACATGTGATATATTACTTGTCAAAGGGTCTCATCGGACCTCAACTATGATACTCACATGGAAAACTCTCCCTCATAGTGGTCTTTGCCGCCACTCGACTCCGACACTACATATTACTATGTCAGACTATTTTTATTGCTTTAGATATTCCCATGCAACACATTTTGTCTTGCCAAGTTATCGGAGGAAAATATTCCAAATGGATAGTGATCCTCCAACAATTTGACATGGTTTTCACTATCATTAAAGCAAAGAAATCTCTAGTCTTCGCTAAATTGTTACCGGATCTTCCCAATCGACCTGTGAGATGTAGCTCATGATCCATTTCCCGATGAATCGATCTTCTTAGTCTATTCTTCGATCCTTGGTATGGAGATATTTTGGTTCATCTCCAAACTCAACGCTTCCGCCCAACTCTCACATCGAAATAACCGCCGGCCGTATTCGCCACCAAGCGAAACACTACTCCGTACTCAACGATATTCTATATCGTCGTGGTGTCGATACTATTGTTTGGAATTGTCTCACTATTGGACGGCTAGTAACGCATTTTAAATAATTGTCATGCAAAGGCGTGCGACGATCATCTTTCCGACATAGGCCATCGCTCGAAAATCTTGCGTGGCAAAGTTATTATTACCACTTTGTTTAAAGATCGCATCACGCTAGTCCGTATGCCATCCGTGTCAAATTTTCTATGAAGAAAATGCATGCTCACCCCGCCCTCCACCCGATTATCTCCATTGCTCCTTTCGCTAAATGGGGAATAGATTTCCGTTACATGTAACCCCACTTCGATCGACAGCACAACTACATTGTCATGGCAATCGATTACTTTATGAAATGGGTAGAAGCCATTCCCACTTTTAGAGCCGATGGAGAAACCGCCACTTTTTTCCGTTCAATTAGGTTATCCGTCATTTCCCGGAGTACCCCTTTCAATAGTCACTTATCATGGATAACATTTTTAGAACCATATGATGACAAAATTAACTTCCATGTTAGGATTTCGACAAGATCGCCCTCATCCTACTATCCGCAAGTGAATGGCCAAGTAGAACCCGCAAATGCCATTCTCGAAAATCATGATTTTTCGGTTAGTAGGCAAGCCATAAAACCACATGGAATTGGAAGTTATATTCCGCATTATGGGCATACTTTACGTCAATCAAAACTCCACATAGGCTTCACGCCATTCCAACTCACATTCGGCCCGGAGGCGTACTTCCAATTGAGTGTGAGATTCCATCACTCAAGCTCATTGTTGAACTCCTACCCAACACCACCGCCACAGAAGAACACTTGTTCTCACTTGGTCACTTGGACAATACTCGTTGAGATGCCACACTAGCACTCGAAGCCCACAAATTTCAAGTCAAAGCTCAATATGACAAACTGGCTAAGTCTCGTTCTTTTCAAGAGGGTGATCTTGTACTACTCACATTCGCAGACATAACCTCAAAGTGTGAACACTTCAACCATTATGGCTTGGTCCTTATGTAGTCACCAAAGTTCTCTCAAAAGGAACTTATGAACTTCAGGATCGCAATGGAATTCCGCCGCGGAGCCCCGCAACGGGCTCTTATCCGAAGAATTATTTTTCCTAGTTACCCACTAGGCATACGCTTTGTAATTTTATGTATATGTTTTGCCTATTGTTTTGATGTCTCTCGATATTTTTGGGTTTTTGAGGTGTTTTTTCTCATATACAATCCTTTTCTTTCGCATGTATGCTCGCTATCCCTCTTATCATACATCAGATACACGTACCGTGCTAGTCACACTAGATGCATTGCTTCAGCTTCTTGGGTTCTCTACACACCTAAGTCAAAACTTATTTGTTCGGGGGAATCTTACTTAGTAGCACCACCAATAACATTGCTTAGTACATGTCGCTGATCCAACTCCTCACTAGAGGTTGCATCTCGCGACATCTCCAATTTAGTGGTCAAAGCAGATTCCCAACTCGTAGTTAAGTACGCTGAAAAATCATTATCACGTTCATCATCCAGCTTTTGTTATGTTAAGGTTTAAGGCTAAGACTTTTAGAATGTCAGCTTCAAACCATATCATTCGAACACATCCCTAGAGAATTTAATGCATTAGCCGATTCATTTGCAAACTATGTATTAGATTAGAATTTGTCACATTTTTATAAAAATATTTACATATGAGTATATATTTTTCCATATAAAATACATAAGCATTAAAAACATAAGACAAAAATCACCAAAAGTATGTATATATATATATATATATATATATGTCGTGTCCAAGACAAAAGTTACATCAAAAAAATCTCTCAAAACTTGGGTGTTTTACAAAAATTTGGCTACACTAAGCCTCGCTATGACATTTATACAATTGCTCTACCGCAAATACCGATGCTCAAAATAACATACAACTACCCTAGCTATCCTCCTCGCAGGCATCAGTATCTCTCTCCCAAGAACCCACTCGTATTCGCTATATGAACCGGAATCTCCCGCATAGAAGAGGTGGTACACCCATGCTAAAACCTCCAGGGTTTTTGGAAAGCTCATGTAGGATCTAGGTATCATCATTCCTATTGCTTCGCATCCTTCGCCGTTGCACTGTACCCCGAGTAGCTAGCCTCGCCATGCATAACAAGGGGCCCTAGCTGCGTACAGTGCCACATCTATGTCAAGCAAACAAGCTTCATTTCAAAACATATTTTCACCCTATTTAAACAAAAAAAAATTGCATAAACATTCAAAAGACAAAAAATACTTCCAAAATTAGTCGTATCATTCCTTTCTTGCCATCTAGCCCCCACTCGGTGCCAAGGGGCAACACTAGCTCTAGATCTCCGGTGAATTTCATCCTCGCATAGGATAATCCTCAATCATAATGATCTAATACTTGAGCCAATCAAGGAATCCATCATCAAAGCAACAGACGGACTAGACCCTCTCTACTCGCAGATCAAAGCTACCCATCGACTCGTCTCGCCCGCATGGGCCCAATGCATCTATAATCATCCCTGGTCTCATCACCGGTAGCCACTCTAATAGGAAATATACAATCGCTGTACCATACCCAAACTCTCTTTGGGTATGAGACTTGCATGCCGTAAGTTCCGCACGAACCCGACGGACAACCCTTTCACACCAATCAAATACTGGGCCACATACGCTTAAGGCTAGCAACATCTCGGCCTTGGTGGCCACATTCCGACTCTTGACCCTTCCAAGCGAACAATCATCCATAGCGTAGACCTCAAATAGGTATCGAAGCCACCGAGCGATGGGAACCCAAAGGTTACACAACAATTTGTCACCATCCCTACCATTCCCCATCCCACACATTGGAAGGCTCATTTTGTGACCCAGGAGCATAAACAAGACTCCAAAATACTTTCATGACATCCCTCCGAACATGAGCTTTCATTTCCCGAAGACATCTCTTCGCAAAACCCTAAAAACACCTCTTTTTGCATTGGTGCGGCCACCTGGGCCGCACCCACGCCAATGGGGCAAATCCTTCAAAGAGGGCATGCCACCTGGCGCTCTCGTCCCGCAGCTCGCACTCGTGCCGCCCAATTTAAGCAACATTTTTTAAAAATAAATGGCGAAAGATTCGTCCTAAAAAATTCCCGGGATCGGCTATCTATCTTGAGTTGGGGAGGTTTGGCTATGGATTTCCATAGAGAGGAAGTGGTTTGCCACCCGTCATGGAAGGCTCCTTGATGATAGGGCCAATCCCATGATTATAGGGATCCCAACTCCCCCTTCCTCCATCTATAAAAGTCATTTCATCTCCACCGCAAGCTAGTCTTCAAGTTCCCAAATTCCCAAGAGCCTTATGCAGCAAGGAGACTATCACAAGATTCGAAGAGAGAGGTTTGTCCCATCCTTGACAAAGCTTTTTCGAGACGTGCTCCCCGCTAGCGACCCTCCGAAGGAGAATTCAGTCACGTAACTTGGTTGTCATTTTCCCTTGATTGATTAATAATAAACAACTATTGGTTATGGTTCCACTCTTGTTGTTGTTTATAATGATGAGTTAAGTGTCCTTTCCGAATCGACATATAGTTGCATTCATCGGAATTTTACACTTGCGTTTGTTTTGTTTCTTGCGTGTGCAGGTGTCCGATCACGGAGATCGTGAGGATTGTGATCTGCCAGAGCTAAGGAACGGGAGCGCTACTTTATCTACAAACGATAGCGTTGGATTCCAGGTAAGCCTTCATCGCTAGTTGGTTTATTTTCAATTAGGAACCTACACTATAGCGAACGACATATCTGTCCAAGCACAGGATCACCTCTGTTCGCAGAGGGGATTTAACTCCACAACAAATTGGCGACTCCGCTGGGGATCGTTAGCTTGTTGTCGTTCATTTTATAAGCTACAGACGGAACCTGAAGTTGGCCAGATAGCTTTCGAAACGCTTTTGCTCTACAATTGCAAAGTAGATCAAAGCTGCTTCAGTCAATCTCTGGTTTAGTTTGTAAACTGAACACTTGGAGCACTGTCTTGTCTTTTCAGTTGATTCTTGATTCTGCTTGCTTGATCAGCTATTTTGGGCTGGTTCTTTCTGTGAATTTGGGTTTTTGAAAACTCCAAACATCACTGGTCTGATCTTGGATTGCTTATTTTTTATTTTGGCATAGCAAACTTGACTGGCGCATTTTTTAGCGTGATAATCGGGCCAATTGGCGCTAGTTATCAATGTATTACCCGCACCAATTTTGATATGGCACTAGTTTCAGCCTGACAATCGCGCCAGTGCTGGCGACTGCTAGGGTTTGCTTGTTTTTGAGCTTTCTGAGCCTGATCTCTGATTTTGGTTTTATTTTTTCAACTGTTTGAGTGTCTTGGAGCCTTGTTTGACTAACTGTGACCTCCATCCTTTGGTTGTTTTCTCATTTCCATCGATTTTACATTCTAGCCCTAGGGCATCTAGGCGCTTTGGTGTGTGGAGCCTCCCTTGGGAATTTTTGGTTTTTTTTCGGTTCAGTCAACTTCGTGATTGCTCCCCTACATTCGTTTGACAGTTGTTTATCATCTTATTGCGCTATTTGAGTGACTGACTCCTCCTTCATTCAAATTCCTCTTTGTCTCGTTTTGGGCCTAGATTACACGGCTCATTTGTGTCTTTGGGATTTTCTTCGTTTTGAGGGACTTTTGGTCAATTTGAGGTCTGATTGTGATTGCTATTGAGTGCAATTTGTTTGTTTTTTCTCTCTTATCATCATTTCTCGAATCACTTTTGCATTAGTTTTCATTTTTTAGCACACTTTGCTCTGAAATATTGAAAATATATATAAAAAAATCTCTTTTTCTTTTCATTAGTTAATGTGAATTAGATCTGTTCGGTGTTATTAGTGATTGGTAACCTTGAACGAAAATATTTTTAGTTTTCATTAGCTGCATTAGAGACATCATTGGTTTTTTTCTGTTCATTTCGTTATTGTGTGAAAAGCTCTCAACTCTCTCATAAATAGCTTTCATCGAATGAAATGATATACTGTGGCATATAGAGTGAATTTAGGAGATTTTGAGTCATTACATTCGCTAGGGCCTGAAAACTGAAACATAATTGAAGATAAACATTAAAATTTACTCAATTTACACTAAGGCAGCATTGAAATCTAACGAAACACATTTAGAGGTTTAGGCTAGAGACGTGTTCCGGCGTCTTAAAACCTGGTAGCTGTCGTTCGCCTCTTGGCTTAAGACAGCACTAGTACAGACTTGTGCTCCCTGTACCGTCGAGTATATAAAGGGAGACCCCACTAGGTTCCTATCCTTTATCGATAGGAAGCCAAGTCTGCCACCCTATATCCGTGATACACCAGACACAACATTCGGGGAGATTTCGTGCACGTACGTTAAGTCCTTGGTTGATTTCTCTTTCATTTTGAAACCAAGGTGTATATTGTAGTTCACGGTTATTTGGTACACCCTTTGCCTAGTATTCCTGAGTAGTCATTTGATCTTTTCTGACTCTTTAAATTTGAAAGGATCATCAAGCGCTTGTCCTTTCACGCTTGCTTCAAAACTGAAAGAGATAGAGTCACCTTTTCAACCGTTTCTCGACTCTTAAAACATGAAACGGTGGAGTTTCTAAGTTTCAATGTGGTAAAACAAAACACCCGCGATCACACGCCCTGTTAGATTTTTCTTGTTGGCCGTTTGATTGTGTGTCTTGACTCTTTTTCAACCCATGTGTGTGTTTGATCTTCTCCTCTTGTCGTTACTACCACAGTGGCGGAACCTTCTGTTTCGTCTACTGGTAGTCCATATACAGACGATTCAACAGAGGCTTCCGAACCCTCTGTTGAACCTCAGCAGCCCATTGTTTCCGAGTTTCCTGACAGGGGACCGGTTCTTGCTGAGCAACCCTTTGGGGGACCAGTTGAGTTCAATTGGCCCTTTTCCGACCCTTGGTCTGAGTTAAGAGTAGGGGAAGATTTCCTTTCTCTTACATCGGGTTCGCCTTTTATAGCTGCTGTCTTTCCTCCTAGTCCTCGCCGTCTATTACGAGATCTAGCGGCAGGCTCAAACATAAGTGAATCCAGCGAGGAAATCCCCACGTCTGGTGAATATTACCAGTTATTTCCTCAGAGATTATTTCCAGGAGACAACCCTGAACCAGCTGTTATGTCATCACCCGATCCCTCATTACCAGCAGGGTATAGATCCCTGGGTCAGATTATTGCCGCCGCAGCCTCTATGGGGGTATCAGCTCCTTCTACAAGGCCGGTGGTTCCTTCATTGGGGATGTCTCCTCAGACACCCGTCACGTCGTCCCCTCAAGTCACCTCTGTACCCATTCGACCCACTGTCTGTGTGGCCGCGTCTGCACCCGCTGTCACGGCACACTCCACGAGGGTTGTGCCACCTCCTGAAGACGTCTATATAGCAACTGCTATGCCGGAGAACATTTCTTCAGAGGAGTATCGGTTGTCCTTACAACAACTGAACCCCGAGGTCGGACAATCCTCTCAGGACCCCAACCGCTCGTATTTTTCACATTATGCATAGGATGGTACACCCGTGTATGCTTTTCCAAATCAGTACGATGAGCACGGGAATATGTTACATTTACCCGCTCTAGAGGCTCACCTTCATGCTCAAGGTTTACCGTATAGCCAGGATGGGCAACCTTATAACCCACAAGGGCAACCTTTCCAAGGCCAACCTTCGGGCCAGCCTGGATATCCTTATGACCCGGAGGGCCAGCCCATCCAAGGCTATCCTACAAGCCAGCAAGGGCCGTTATACGGTCCACAAGGACAGTATTACAACCCTTCTGGTCAACCCGTGCAGCCTCAGCTGGGGTACCAACCGGGGCCAGTCTACGGTCCTGGGGGGTAAGTCCAACCTTCTCAACCCATGCAACCTCAGTATCCTGTTAATCCAAACGTTGCACACCAGCCAGGACCATCTTATGGTCCTGTTGCAGGTCAAACCGGTTACTAGCCACCACCTAGCTCCATTCCTCCACTGGGAAAACCGATCTATCTGGCACAACCTAGTGTACCTCCACCAGGCCAACCGGTCTATCCGGCGCAACCTAGTGTTCCACCTCCAGTCCAACCGGTTCATCCGGTGCAACCTAGTGCCTCTCAACAGCCAGGTCAACCTGCGCAACCGACACAACCTGTTCACCCGGGCCAACCTGTTAACCCAGGGCAGCCTGCTCAGCCAGGTCAGCCTGCTCAACCAGGCCAGCCTACACATCCTATTAACCCTACACAATAGCCGACTTATTCGATGCCACAGCCAAATCAACCACTGCACCCTAACTATCAGGCTCCACAGGGTTCCACCTATCAGCAGCCCACTCAACCTCAAGGCGGCTACTATTCTCATGGTCAATACTGACCGAATTATATCCAACCCCAAGGTTCTAACTATCGTCCTCAACAACCCGGCTACACCTATAATCAGCAGCCAAATCCAAATGCTGCTTACATAGGGCCGAATCATAATCAGGGTCCATACTCTGGTTATCAACCCCCGTACGCTGGTTACCAGCAACTGAATCAGGCTGGTTATACCACCTATACCCCCTACGGTTACAATCCTACTAGACAGAACCCATGGGGGGGGCAAGAATATTCCCAACCAGCGTGGAGTACAGGTACTGGTCCTTATCCAGGGCCAGGTATGCTGTCCAATCCGCCATTGCCGTTTCTGGCTACCTTGGAGTTACTGGTTGTTTCAAAATTAACCAATGATCTGATTTTGCACAATCCTTATTGGCCTCCGGTTCCTACCAAGGTGCCTGGTGATTGCCCCAAGTTTGAGGGTAAAGCTGGGGAGGACCCCCAAGCTCATGTGATGACTTACCATCTTTGGTGTTCATCCAAATCTTGGGTTGATGATTCCATTCGTCTGCGCCTCTTCCAGTGCACTTTGACTGGTGCTGTCGCTAAGTGGTATATTGAATTATCCTGTGGCATCTTTCAAGATTTCAATACGTTATCCATGGCTTTTCTGACTCATTTTCAATTACCGGTTCGCTACGAAGCTGGGACACACCTCCTGACTTCTTTGAAGCAGGACAAAGCCACCCACATTTCTGATCACATTCATGAGTGGCGACATCGTCGTAGACTGATCAAGTTTCATATACCTAATCAGATACTAACTCATTGGTTCACCACCTCCTTCATTAACAAAATCGCCCAAGATATTGCTATGGGAGCATGTGTGACTGAAGAACAAGCCATATCACATGCTCAATATATAGATCTGGTATATTCACAATCCGGCACGCTGTATGATATTTTTCCTGATGCTCCATGGTCTGGAACCTCTAAAGCTCCACCTACCCCAGCGGTGGATGGTGTTATTGGTTCCGTGTTTCAGAATTCAAAGAAATCTTTGAATGGGAAGCAGAAGTCCAACTCATCCAACAATTCTGCTCCTCCCGCCCCTCCCGATTCTAGAAAAACTGTGGAGGTCAATGCCATTCAGGCCAATCCTATGGAAAATACCTCCAAAGGAAAGAAGAAGGACAAAGGTAAATCTAAATCCGACGCCCCAAAGCCAGAGTCCAAACCTCGTACCAAGGACGGTTCCCAACGCAAACTGAAGTACCCCTGCCTCATTTGTGAAGGAGATCATTATACTAAGGATTGTCCTCGACGATCTGAAGTTAGTCAACTTCTAAAAGGCTCCAAAGGGACTCCGGAAGTTCTTAAAGAACCGTTCCTGTCTCAGCAAACCCAGATGGTTGAACAGCCCTCACCATCTGCACCATTTGGGTCCCAAGTCTTTATGATGAATGGCACTGCACCTATCTCTATCGCTACGCGTTCGAAGGATTACAACGAATCGTGTCAGGCACCGAGGAAGGTAGTTGCGGATGGTCCACCTCCCCCACCTGTCTCCAGTTCGTTGGAAATTGAGAAGCCTAATGCTGAACCCGTTGTGAGGCCACCTTCTAAAGGTGTTCTACGAAAGTCTTCCTACAATCCAAACGCCCGTGATGCTCAGCACTACAGTATTGTTGAGGACCTGGCACAGGCGCCTTCTGCCATGTCTGCTTTGGAAGCTCTTCAAAGTTTTCCTTCGCAACGGAAAGCTTTATTATCTGAAATCGGTGGAATCGATCCCGCCAATTCTAGTCTTCTCACCTTTGACTTAGAAAATTTCACCCCCCGACTTCCACATCAGATCGCTCTTGTTATTCAAGTCGGGATCAACGGTCTTAACATCCATAGGGCCATTGTGGATGAAGGTGCTTCTACCTGTGTCATGTCGTCCGCTTGCTGGAAGGCCATTGGCTCTCCGACCCTTTCATCATCTCCCAATGCCCTAGAGGCTTTTGATGGTCGGGAATCCAAACCCCTGGGTGTTCTCGAGAGTCTAGCAATTACTTTACAGGGGAAGACAGTCAACGTAGAAGTAGAAGTGGTTGACGCCAAGCTTAACTACAATATACTTCGTGGCCGCAGCTGGACTCATGCCATGTTATGCGTGCCGTCCACCCTCTTTCGACTTATTAAGTTCCCTCACGAGTTAAAAATCGTTACGGTGGATCAGTTGTTCTTCTTCACCTCCACCTTCGAGAACAACGTTCCGTACGTGGATCAGATCCCAAATCCCCCTGACAGTGTAGGGCCCGGTCTCTTCAAAGACCCCGTCCTCATGGGTATTTTTCCCGCACCACCACCGCACACCGCTCAAGTTAATATGATCTCTAGGTCTGACGACCCATGGCTCATCCCTACGCCTGAGTAGGTGATTGAGTTTGGAGAATCGATGCCCTTAACTCCAGTAGAGATTAGCTACTGTGAAATTGTTGCCGCATCTGATCCTCCACCGCCTCAGCATGCTCCTTCGAGCATGAATTTAGACATCTATTCTCAGTCCCCCTGGCTTGGCGAGGTCGACTCGCCGGATCCTCTTAAAGATATTTTTCCTTCCGATGAAGCCATTATTGAAACAATGTCTCTTGAGGAGCTGACTTGGAGCGATGGACATCATCGTTCCTCCTTCATGCCTAACTTGGGGGCAATGTCAGATTGTCTAGAGCATTTTGCATCTCAAGTTCCCACTCCACCTCTCCAGACACCCATATTGACACATGAGGTGCTTTTAGAGGGAAACCTGAGCAACATCACTCAAACCATTCCGATCGACATCTCCGTTAAACTGGGGATAGTTGAGAACATACACGTGGGAGTGACTTGTTCTCTTGATGAGATACGAGTCTATACTGATCTTTTTCGAGAATTCAGAGACGTGTTCGCTTGGTCCTATGAGGAAATGCCCGGGATTGATCCCAGCATAGTAGTGCACGAGATTCCTACATATCCTGGTGCGAAACCTGTGCGCCAACGCCTACGCTCGATGCATCCTCGCAAAGTCGCTGCCATTAAGCAGAAGTTGAAAAACTTCTGAACGCGGGCTTTATTTACCTGATTCCCCTCACAGAATGGGTCTCCAACATTGTCCCTGTAGATAAGAAACAGGGTACTATCAGAGTTTGTGTTGATTACCGAGATATTAATCGGGCCTGTCCTAAGGACAACTATCCTACTCCCTTCATAGATCAAATCATTGACGAATGTGCTGGGAGTGAGATCTATTCCATGATGGACGGCTTTTCCGGGTACAATCAGATAAACATTCTACCTGCTGATCAACACAAGACTACATTCATCTGTCTGTGGGGTACTTTTGCTTATAAAAATCTCTCGTTCGACTTGAAAAACGTTGGAGCTACTTTTCAGCGCGCTATGTCTTATGCATTCCATGACATACGTCATATCGTTCAGCCTTATCTGGACGATTTTCCAGCTCACTCAGCTCGGCGAGAGGACCACCCAGAACACCTCTGCCAGATTTTCCTTTGCTGTCGATGCTATAACATCTGGCTCAATCCTCATAAATGCGTCTTTTGCGTGGATTTTGGCTGTCTATTGGGGTTCATAGTCCCCAAGGATGGGATTCGCCTCGATCCCTTAAAGGTCGAGGCCATTGTCAATCTCGCATCACCCTCTTCGTTATATCAATTGCAGAGTCTGCAGGGAAAAGCTAATTTCCTACAGCGCTTTATACCGAACTACGCGGAAGTGGCCAAAGGATTCACGCGTCTTCTAAAGCAGAACGTTCCCTTCCATTGGGATGACATTGCTCAAGAATCCTTTGAGAAGCTTAAGACATTACTTGTTAATGCTCCGTTGCTTCGGCCCCCCAACTATCACCGTGATTTCACTTTATACTTGGCTGCCGCGTTTAGCACCATAGCTATGGTTCTGGTGCAGGATGATGGCAGTGACGCGAACACGTCGAGCTAGCTTGCGGCTGCTGGCTTCTGCAACGTTTCCGCCACTACATCCTGCTGCGTACCGTAACCGTGGTTTCGGATTGCAACCCCATGACATATATTCTCTCTCGACAATTACTGGGGGGAAAATAATCCAAATGGATTGTTATCCTGCAGGAGTTCGACCTAGATTTTACTACTGCTAAGTTGACCAAATCACTGGTTTTCGCGGATCTCATTTGCTCCTTCCCTACAGACTCCACTCCCTCTCATTCTGAAGAACATATTCCAGACGAATCCCTCTTCCTTATCAACACCCGTGACCCGTGGTATGGCGATATTATTGTGTATCTTCAGACGTCAACTTTCCGGTCTGAGTTGAACAAGGATGCCCGACGTCGGATTAGGCATCAGTCCCAACCCTACCGCATTGTAGGGGATACACTATACCGGGTTGGAGTAGATTCGGTGCTCCGTCGATGTTTGACACTAGAAGAGGCTGAAAAAGTTTTGAATGACTGTCACAATGGCGCCTGTGGAGGTCAAATGTCTGGATATGCCACTGCCCAGAAGATTCTGCGTGCGGGTTACTTCTGGCCGTCAATCTTCAAAGACTATATTGTTGCAGTGTGCAAATGTCAAGCGTGCTAGGTTTTTCAGCGCAAGATGCGCGCGCCACCTCTCCCTATGCATCCTGTTATTACCGTCGACCCTTTCGCGAAATGGGGCATATATTTCATGACGTGTAACCCTCATTCAGCTGGGGGGCATGCATATATAATCATCGCTATAGACTACTTTACGAAGTGGGCCGAAGCGATGCCTACACTAGCTGCTGACAGTAAGACAGCGGCTCAATTTATCTTCAACCACATTATTGCATGTTTCGAGGTCCCTCAGGCCATTGTAACTGATCATGGTACTCACTTTCGAGATTATATGATGGTCGAGCTGACATCAATATTGGGCTTACGACACGATAGCTCAACGCCATATTACCCCCAGGAAAATGGCCAGGTTGAAGCAGTGAACAAGGTTTTAGTCACCATGCTTCAACGAATAGTTGGAATTCATAAGTCCAATTGGCACCTCCAATTGTTCTCAGCTCTATGGGCCTACCAGACGTCAGCAAAGAGTGCAACCGGATTCACACCATTCCAACTGGTGTATGGTCTGGAAGCATCTTTCGGTTAGTGCGAAATTCCTTCGTTGAAATTAGCTGTGGAACTTTTATCGGACACTTCTCCTAAAGAAGAGCGTCTCTTATAATTGGAATGGTTGGATGAAAACCGCCGCTTGGCTGCTTTAGTCATTGAGGCACAAAAGAAGCGGGTCAAAGCTCACTTTGATCAATCTGTATCTCCATGTTCCTTTGTCGAAGGAGACCTTGTCCTCCTATACGACCAAGCGCACGATAAACTTGGAGCAGGGAAGTTCCAACCCATGTGGCATGGGCCCTACATAGTAAAACGAATATTGAAAAATGGGGTTTATGAGCTCATTGATTATGAAGGAGTTCCATTGGCGCAGCCTAGAAATGGGCTGTACCTGAAAAAATACTACGCTTGAATTTATTTTTGCTGTGGTGTGTGTACATAGGTGTGTTTTCATTTGTGTGCATGTTTGGTGTGGTGTGCATGTAAGCATCTTTCTGCTGATCGGGTCTCCCTGATTGTGCAGATGTCTATTACTCCATTTGTAGGTTTCGCGGATGGTGCCTCTCGCAGTACCAGGAATCTGTCTTCGGCAGCCTGGGTAATCTATGATCCTGCTGGTGAGTTGGTTAACATGCAAGGTGTGTGTCTGGGTCCTGCTACAAATAATATCGCAGAATATAGTGTTGTATTGGAATTATTAACCGAGGTTGTAGACCTCGGCATTCATGAATTACTTGTGTATCTAGACTCACAACTTGTAGTTTTATAGCTCAATGGTCACTATTCAATAAGAAATCCATCCATTTTACGTCTGTATCTACGTATTCGTTTACTGGAGAGAAATTTTGATTATATCACATATCAACACATACCCAGGCATATGAATACATTAACAGATGCAGTAGCTAATATGGTTTTAGATAGACATTTGCGTAATTTATAAACAAAACATCATCACATGTGAAGAGATCCATCTAGAAATAGGTATGTATATATATATATATATATATATATATATCTATATCGAAATGTTTACATAGTGTGCATTACATAAACCAAAAAATATGCATGTTCATCTTAATACAGTCGGAGACGACATGTCTCTCAAAAAATATGCATGACAAAAGCCCTAATGTCTAATCTGCATGGTGCTCATGATAACAAGTCACGTCACGCACTAAGCATCTCAACAGTCGGTGGAGGCGACTGGGCACCCCTACAGTGTGTCGCTGGTATGCTAGCGGAACATCTGCTAGCCATGCATAGTCCGGGATCCCCCGGGCAATGCCCTCCAGGTTCTGAATCAGTTCACTTCCCTCGCCACCCTCCGCCTGAGGGTCATGTTCGACATGGGTTCTCCGCGCAATGGGCGGCATGCCCGCGGGCCTTTCTGGGCCGACATCTGCATACGCATAACAACTGTCATTAGAACGAACATGTATTACCCAAAAAATCATAAATACAAAAAATCAAAAAGAGAGTATCATACCCAACTCCTCATCCCACTCATCTCGCTCTGGGAGTGGAAGATCAGGATCTCCGGTGAAATCGGTCCCAGCATAGGGCCAATCCTCGACCACAATCAACTGTCGTTGTAACCACATAAAAAACTTGGGTCTCCAGGACATCTGTTGACCCCCTCCTGACCTGGGCATGAGTGCTGCCCAGCGAGCCATCCTCGTCTCTCGTGGTATCGGCTCAGCGACGATGGCCCCTTGGCCCTGGAAGATAGGTAGTCGTTCCAAGATGAACGACACTAGAATGGAACCGTAGCCGAACTGCTTTAGCTTGGCTTGCTTTCATTTCGTCAGCTGCCTCTTGATGTTGACTGTTACTGCAGTGGCCCAATCAAACAATGTGGGGCTCATACACTCAGAAGCTAAAAGGAGTTGGGCTTTGGCGGCTTCATGCGGGGCCTGCGATCCTGCAGCCCGCGTAATGGTGTGTAGCACTACTCTGAGTGGTAGATCCTCGACAGTGTGAATGTCTACCTTTCCGTTTCCTAATCCGGTTCGTGCCCTTGGGCACACCCTCACCATTACCTACTCCATCTTTTCACCAGATGGTCTGCTCCCGGTCAATATGGGCACTGGACCTCTGCGCGACAATCCGGTAATGAAATATACGTCAGAAACCTCAAGTTCTAATACTTGGTCCCGCAGCTTGAACACTTGTTCGTTTTCATCCCATATGCTGATCAAGTATTGCAGGAGCTCCAGTTGAGCTCGTAAGCAAGGTGTCAGGAAGAAATTTTTAAGCCCACAATTCTTGAGGGCATTCATACAGGTCTCATTCTCCATGGCATGTTCATCCTCTTCCTCGTGCTCCCTCTCTTTCCATTCGATCACCATTGTACTCGATTGCCTGCATCAACATGGTCAAAAACCCTTGATTAGATCTCTGTTATGCTTGGAATTTCATGTAAATCACTAGCTATTTGGAAATTTGAAATGGAAAACCGTGCTGCGCCATTGGCGCGGCTGTTTCCTTAACAGTCGGGCCAGTTGGCGCGAGCCCTTTGTATGGAAAAGGCCATTGGCGCGAGTCCGTGCTCGATACCCGCGCCAATGGGAGGAGCCCTAAAATTTTAAAAAATTCTCCACAGAAGTCTAATGAGCAATGGAAAACTATAAAAAATGGATTAAAATGGAGTACAGGGAAGCGCCTCTTACCTGGAACGAACGGGAATCTGAATGGTAGCCCGGATCAGTCGCAATCGCCGTCAGAAGTTCGCACACAAACATACCACTGTTGCTCTCCTATGAGGTAAATAGTAAAAGTAATTTTGTTTTTACCATTTGAGACTTATTTATAACTTTTTGAAATCTCATTAGGTTTTAAAAGTCATTTTTTATTAATATTCTGATATATTTTGTCAAAAATGGATTTTACACTTTCCTCTATGTGTAGAAACAGGTTTTTATGCGACTTCAACGGTGAAACGAGTTGTATTTTATACTTTTTCAGACTCGGTAAAAACACGAAAAAGTCATTTTGGAGTCATCTTTTAGCTCTTTTCTGACTCTCTAAACATGAAAATATTGAAGAGGCCCTTGTCATTTCGATCTCGTTAAAAGTGGCTATGAAACGACATCTACCCAGTATACGTTTACCCCTTTTTTGGGTTGGGATAGATTATTTACGAAAAAGGAATACCCTAGCCTATCGCGACTAGGAGGTTTTCTCAGACATAGTTTTCTACCTTTTCGGATCTGAGGAACTATTTATGAAAAGGGACCATTGGAGTTTACTTTTCTGTTGTCTTTTCAAACTCTCTAAACATGAAAAGACGCCGAGTTCTTCCTTTGTCAGACTCGTTAAACCCTGATGACATCGGATTCAGTCATAATGATGCTACTCGAGTCTCTCCTTCCTAGGGCTCGTTAAACGTACTAGGATGCACTTATATCACAAGCATATGCTATCCCCTTCAAGCTTGTTATAAAAAATAATTGGGGTGCTCGCTAGAAATGGTGGGGAAAAATGGAACCGGGATCATTGTCGTGTCGGCAGTATGTCGCTCTTGAACATGGCACTTGTCTGCATTCATGTCGGGTTGGGGACATCTCATCTCGTCTTTCACTTGCCTTCATGGGTTTGGGTAATCCCTTTTGACCTCTCATCCGCTCTTTGTCTCGTCACTATGACCTCTGATCTTTTGATGTCAAATACTGCCAAACTCACTATCGTGCCGTTTATATGTTCAAGTGAAGTTGACCTCTGCAAGTACCAACATTCCTTTGATTCTCATCTGATCGTGATTCACAAAAAAAATATGTTCCTCTGTCTCACGTCGATAATGTGGGAAACACTATGGCCCACCTTCGATCAAGGTCACTTCCTGTCGACTTCAGCTCATTATCCAGGAAGCTGATCTAGAGACTCCCTTCTGGTGCCTTGGAGCCTGCATGCCTCAATGGAAGGTTCTTCGCATTCGACAAGAGGTTTCCATCATAGGCCTCCGATCGAGTGATTATACGGGTGTTCGATGCCAGCTCATTGATTCACATGCCGTAGATTGTACCTGTGGTACCTTGAGGACCATTGTCATTATTGGTGGTACCTCTCGCGTCTGTTAACAACTTTCATCATTGGCTGGTAATCAGACGATGTTCTTGCATATTCGACTTCAGCTCACTTATTCGCATGCTTGAACTTGTACTTTTTTCGGGTCGAGATGGAGCGCAAGACCCTGGATTGTGTCTGTTGTAATCCAGGCTGCATTTTGTGGATTATTATGATTATTTACATGACTCACTTACTGGATGGCTGCGACCATACCTGAGTCTATTTATCGATCCTCACTGGATGGCTGCGTCCATGCCTTGGATCCGGATTATTGTATACTCTGTTATGGATGGCTGCGCCCATACCACGTATATATCATGTATTTGAGACATCAGTTGTACTTCTTCACGCAGGTTTTCCGACGACAGAGTTTTCAGTTGGACACGTTCTCGTAAAGCATTTCACCCCTCTCTCTCGTTCGAGCCTCATACTTTAGGGGGCATCTGTTACACAGTAATTTGTCATCGTCCCTGCCATTTCCCATATCGCACATTGGAGGGATCATTCCGTGACCTGTGAGCAGAGACAAGACTTGAAAATACTTTCATGACATCCCTCTGAACATGAGCTTTCATTGCCCTGAAGACATCTCTTTGCAAAAAACCCTAAAAACACCTCTTTTTGCATTGGCGCGGGCATCCAGTTCAGTACCTACGCCAATGAGGGAAATCCTTCAAAGAGGGTGCGCCAATTAGCGCTCTGTCCCAGAGTCGCACTCGCGCCAGCCAATTTAAGGAGTGTTTTTTAAAAATAAATGGCGAAAGTTGCGTCCTAACAAATTCCTGGACTATTATCTATCTTGAGTTGGGAGGTTTGGCTACGGATTTCCATAGAGAGGAACTGGTTTGCCACCTCTCACGGAAGCTTCCTTGATAATAGGGCCAATCCCATGATTATATGGATCCCAACTCCCCTTCCTCCATCTATAAAAGCTTGCTCATCTCCATTGCAAGCTAGTCTCCAAGTTCCCAAGAGTCTTCAAGTTCCCAAAATTCCCAAGAGCCTTATGCTGCAAGAGCCTTGATTATTCCCCTAAGGCCAAATTAAAGCAAGGAGACTATTGTCGAGATTCGAAGAGAGAGGTTTGTCCCATCCTTGATAGGATTTTTGAGATGTGTTCTGCTGGCGACCCTCCGAAGGAGAATTCAGCGTCATAACTTGGTTGTAATTTTCCTTTGATTGATTGATAATAAACGACTATTGGTTATGGTTCCACTCTTGTTGTTGTTTATAATGATGAGTTATGTATTTCAATCGAATATAGGGTTGTCTCTAATTGATTTTAAAAGTTGCTTTTGTTAGTGTTTCTCTGCAGCAGTGTCCCACGCTCTGGATCGTGGGGATCGTGATCTCGCTGTAAAAGCTAAGGAAAGAGCGCTACCTTCTACAAGAGACAACATTGGATTCCGTAACCCTCCATCACTAAGTTGGTTTATTTGCAATTAGAACTCCCAGACCGTAGCGTGAACGATTGTTGATAGACCCAGATAGCTAGTAGAGATCGCTCTTTCCGTAGAGGGGATTTACCTCCACAACACCCGCTACTAATTGCCTTTTTGTTTTGTATGAAATGATTGTGAATAAGATCATAAATAAATCAAGGATCCCCTCTCGGACCCCGTCATTGGGCCTTGGTCCACGACACGACAGGCTAGTCAAAAAGTAGATATCGTCCTTCTCAATGGAGAGCTCATTGCCCCCAATGCGAAAGACGTGATAACGCTCATCCCACTACTGAATCAGCCACCTTAGTAGGTCCTCTTGACCCCTCATCAATTCCAACCATGCATATTTTAGCGAACCACACCTACGGAGAGCTAACAAACTTGCAGCATCAGTGACCATATCTCGTTCTTCCTGCTCATGTTCCCTTTCTCGCCAGATACTCATGATAAACAGCTGAATGCCTGCCTAAAAAAAAATTTCAACAGATTATAATTTGCTTGGAGTGCTTCAAAATGTTAAACAAGAGGCGCTTAAATCATGTTTTCCGCCTAATGCGGGCTATAGAGCAAAACAGAGTGTGCTAACACGCCCTTCCTTCACAGGATGTGTGTTCAACGCGGGCCAAACAATGCTTGCCTGCATTAGTTGCTAAATTTTTTTAGGGCCTACCAAAATCCACTTTTTGGACCAGAAAAACATCATAAAAACACTATAAAATGATAGCAGGAGGTTCCAGCTCTTACCTAGATCTCACGGGAAGAAGAACCGTTGCTCGGATTGACCGCAATCACCAGCTGAAGTTTTCACACTTTTTCACCCCAGAGCTCCTTCACAGCATTCAAAACAGTGAAAATGAAAGTCTTCTGACCTTCTTATATCCATTTCTGGGGCATGACTCTCTCAGTTAGTCTGCAAAAAGTCATGAATTCTTGCAGCATATGTGTCGCAACTATTGAGTTTAGTTACCGATGTTCTGATGAGTGATTAAGATCTATATGCAGATATAACCATGTTCGACCCTTATTCGAGTGTTCTTTTTATGGTATTTTTCTTGCTCGTTAATCCAAAAAACCTTGATTTCTCTTCTTTGGACTCGTTAAACTTACACGAAGTCGATTTCAAGCATTCTTTTTATGGTCTTTTTCTTGCTCGTTAATCCGAAAAACCTAGAGTTCTCTTCTTCAAACTCGTTAAACTTAACACAAAGTTGATTTCAAGCATTCTTTCTTAGTCCCACAAATCTCATATCCTTTTTTTACCATTCTTCCCTTCCCAAATCGTAATAATTTACCTTGTTTTACCTATCTTATGCACCCTCATCTTGCACTAGTGCGAGAAGGATGACACATTTTCATTAACTCAATATTTTACATTTTTAACTCAACTTAGCATTTATTAACTATCTATTACGTGATTTCTTACTTAGAATTACTTTTGTAACTTATCGTTACCTCCTATGCTATTTAATAGATAAACACTTATCTTGACATGATTTTTAGTGCATAATAGATCTTGCTAGGCACCAGGCACCAGATCTTGGCAACGAATACGGATCACTTGGGTTGACACCTGTGCAATAGCACAGCATAGCTATGTTCAACGAAGACATATCCGAAGGCAGTCGAGTCCCAGCTATGACAACAGTTAAATCTAGAGTAGTTGAGATTGGACTTAAGAGAGACGAACAACTGGAGATAGCTGCGGCCTATTCTGTTAAAATCGATTTAATTTTGAAGGCTGAAAGCTTATTCTGCAATCGATTATGTAATTTGTTATAACGATTTCTGTAATTGGCTATGTAATGGTTAAACGATCCTTTTGTCCTACGGCCAAAAGGATCTATATAAGAAGAAATGTAAATAGGACAAGATGTTCAATGTTTTTTTCAGAATTGAATAGATCAGAGAATAGAACCAGTGAGGCGGTAAAAGGTCTGTCTTGTGTTATCGCCAAAATTTGGGATGGATATGTAATCACACATGTAATTTCTTTAAGGATCTAATAAGAAGAGCTCCACCTCATGCTTCATACATTTCATCATTTGGCTTAAACAATTGATGGTTTGATACTGAGTAGCGTTTTCGTTTGAAAGGGAAACGCGCTGGTTGGCTAAAGGCCCAGCCAACCCAGCACGTTCTCCCTCCTTGTTGTTCTTGTAATTTATATTTTAAACTGTCAAGTGTGATTTAATTTACATCATTTGAATTTCCGTTTGAGTGGAAACAGATCTGCTGCGTGAAGTAGTTAAGTTAATTTCTGTAGGGTTGATTTATTTTCCTTGCCTGGTTCAAGCAGGAGGAGTTACCTGCCCCAATGCACGTTGGTGTGCTATTCACTTTCTGCATGATTTGGTTTATTTCCTCTGCCTAGTTCATTCCTGCACCAGTGCATGTTGGTGTGCTATTTACTTTCTGCACATTGGTTTGGTTTCTCCCTGGTGCAAGCAAGAGAACTGTTCTTGCACCAACGCTAGATAATATGATGCAGCAAGCCTTTCTAGTTTACTTCTAACAAATTTCTTGCTTTTAGTTACATTTTAATTAAAAAAGAATGTTCTCTTACTTTCTACAAATATTCATCTTTGTTGATATATGATTTGGTTTTATAACACTGCAATAATGAATCATTGATTTCAAGAATCAAAAGTTAAAGTGTAAGAAGCTCTGATCAAGTACAAGAACCAGTTTCTTGGTATTGGATCTGAGTGCTGCGGACTTGAGAAATTTCAAAGCCCTTGCACAAAGAAAAGCAATTTTTTTAGTAAAGACATTACTTTACACTTTCTGCATAAATCGTTGTTCCTACACTAGTTCAAGATCGATTTTCGTGAGAAGGATATCTTTACATACGTAGGATTGAAGGGGACCATTTGTTGAAAACTGCTAAGGTGTCTTTGCTGAAGGAAACACATTGTCAGTAGCTAATCAATATTTAGCTAGAGTGATTGCTCCTCTTTATTTTTGAATCTATTTTGCAAGTACATTTTTTCTTGTTCTAGCCTCAGATTGTTTTGATGGTTCGAGTTCCATTTTTCTCTAAAGTTTGATTCTGCAATTCTTCTTTTCAAAAGGAGGAGTTGATATTAGAAATATTCATACCATCTCTGGCATTTCCTGTGCTTCGTCTCTAAGTTTACGAATCCACCGGGTTGACAATTTAAGTGTTGAGGATTTTTACTTAAGTGTAATTCCTGCACCCAACATTTTGGTGCCGTTGTCGGGGAGGCGATTTGATTTGGTAAGAATTTTCTGATTGTATAATAGAGGTAAGTTTCCTTTATTTTTTTGCAAGTATTTTTGAAGGATTTTTTATTGGTGTTGATTGATTTCTGATAGCACTTTTTTACTAGAAATTGTTTTGATATTTTTCTTTCTTTCTTGAAATGAATGCCTAGGAAAGGTAAGGGTTCGAAGCCCACTAAGGGCCAAAATATTTTTTCTCACATTGGGTCTCCTTTTGCAAGCAGGAAGCCCAATCCAATCCAAACCCATTACGCAGGAACAATCCACTTGGATTCTGGTAATAACAGCTCAGGTGTGGATCAGCCTGTGGAAAGGGGTAGAAGAAAGAAGGGAAAAATGGCAGACCAAGGAGATCATTTGGAAGGAACTAGTGACAACTAGGTAAGTGAAGGAAAATCTACTTTTGTGTTTCCAATTGTGGATCCTGATACTGTGTCACAGATGAAGAATATTCCACCGTCAACTCTCCCTCATTTCCATGGTAAAGTTCATGAAGATCCTGACTCTTTTCTATTTGAGTTTGATATTTTGTGTAGAAATTATGATTATGCAACTGAGGCTCAAAAGTTAAGATTATTTCCTCTTACCCTCAAGGACTCAGCTTTACACTGGTTTATGGGGTTAGGAGGAAACACCATAACTTCTTGGGATCAGATGAAGAGGGTATTTTTGTCTAAATATCAAGAATATTGCAAAACTCGGGACATGCAGGATGAAATTTTTACAATCATACAAGATGATGATGAAATGCTTGAAGATTATTTGGAAATATTTCTGTATATTTTACAAAGGTCAAAACTTAAGCTTGATCCCAACACTATTAGAACCTTGTTCTTAAGAGGACTTACTGATAATGCTAGAAACAATTTGAATCTGTTAGGACAAGGTGATATTTCTCAGCAAAATTTTGATCAAATTTGTGAATTATGCCGGAAATTTTCAAGGAATCAGTATAGATCTGGTAGAGGAACTCGAAATAAAAATAGAAAAACTAAATCTACTGATGCTATGATTATTGGACTGGAAAATAAAATGGAAAACATGAAAATTGATATAATGAACATTGTTACTAAACAGTTAGACTCTTTAAAATTTCAACAAAAACTTATGAAGGAACAAGAGTCATTATGTATTTTCTGTCCTAAATGTAGAGACAAGCATCCCCCTAAAGAATGCCCTCTTAACTTGAAAGAAACTAATAAGTGTGCTATTTGTGCAGAAGACCATATCACAGAAAAATGTCCCTCTATACCTGGACTTAAAGCAGTATTTACAGGGGGGCAGCCTGAAGCTGAACAATTGTATGCTATGGGAGCAAGAAGAAATTGGCCTCAGGTAGGTGCAGGTATGGCTCCTGAATTTCCTCCACACTATTTTGGTTATAATCCACATGCATATTCATATCCTAACTCTCATCAGCAGTGGCAGTATGGAAATCAGTATCAGCATAGGCAACCTTCCCAACCATGGAAACATGGTTGGAAAGGCCCAACTCATTCTCCTTATTCCTACCAACCACCTATGCAACCATATCCATCTACACATGTACCTTATCCAATGCCTCAACTTCCGAGTCAGACTACCCCATTACCTTTACCTCCACCCTTCCGACCTCCTCAATTGCCTGCTCAACCTAAGTAATCATTTACCCTGTTTTACCTATCTTATGCGCCCTCATCCTGCACTAGTGCGAGAACGATGACACATTTTGCATTAACTTCATATTTTACATTTTTAACTCAACTTAGCATTATTAACTATCTATTACGTGATTTCTTACTTAGAATTACTTTTGTAATTTATCGTTACCTCCTATGCTATTTAATAGATAAACACTTATCTTGACAGCTAATTTTTAGTGCAGAACAGATCTCGCACCAGCACCAGTACCGTGAATCTTGGCAGTGAATCCGGATCACTTGGGTTGCCACCCGTTTTGTACTGCCTTAGCTATGATCAACGAAGACATATCCGAAGGCAACCGAGTCCCAGCTATGACAGCAGTTAAATCTAGAGTAGTTGAGATCGGACTTAAGAGAGACGAACAGTTGGAGAGAGCTGTGGCCTATTCTGTTAAAAGTGATTTAATTTTGAAGGCCAAAAGATTATTCTACAATCGGTTATGTAATTTTTTATAACGATTTTTCTAATTGGCTATGTAATGGTTAAACGATCCTCTTGGCCTACGGCCAAAAGGATCTATATAAGCATAAATTTAAATAGGACAAGATGTTCAATGTTTTTTTTGATAGAATTGAATAAATCAGAGAATAGAACCAGCGAGGCGGTAACAGGTCTGTCTTGTGTTATCGCCCAAATCTGGGCTGGATATGTAATCACGCATGTAATTGCTTTAAGGATATAATAAGAAGAGCTCCGCCTCATGCTTCGTACATTTCATCATTTGGCTTAAAAATTTGATGAGTTGATACTGAGTAGCGTTTTCGTTTGAAAGGGAATCGCGCTGGTTGGCTAAGGGCCCAGCCAACCCAGCACGTTCTCCCTCCTTGTTGTTCTTGTAATTTATGTTTTAAACTATCAAGTGTGATTTAATTTACAGCATTTGAATTTCTATTTGAGTGGAAGCAGATCTGCTACGTGAAGTAGTTAAGTTACTTTCTACAGGGTTGATTTATTTTCCTTGCCTGGTTCAAGCAGGAGGAGTTACACGCCCCAGTGCACGTTGGTGTGCTATTCACTTTCTGCACGATTTGGTTTATTTCCTCTACCTGGTTCGTTCCTGCAACAGTGCATGTTGGTGTGCTATTTACTTTTTTCACGTTGGTTTGGTTTCTCCCTAGTGCAAGCAGGAGAACTGTTCTTGCACCAGCGCTAGATAATATGATGCAGCAAGCCTTTCTAGTTTACTTCTAATAGCTTTCTTGCTTTCGCTGTATTTTAATTAAAAAGGAATCTTCTTTTACTTTCTACAGAGTATTTGTTTGGTCAATTTAGTGTGTCCTAAATTGCTACATTAATTTATCAATCCGGGATTCGTAAGCTGATGAAGTGTGGCTCACTATATGTGCAACATAACGATATGCATTTGAAAGTAGCAACAAAGCTTGATGAAGAGGCCTCCTGAAACATCTTTCACGATCCTAGTTGGAAGTGATCACTAAACTAGGTGGGGACCACACATGTGATTTTTGTAGTCTATTTTTAGACATATGGAGCATGGTCCGGGGATTGCAGTATGTTATTCTTGGAGTATTGGTCATGTTGGTAAAAATAGATGGACCTCTATTTTTAGACATTTAGATCGAAGTCTATTTTTAGACTGCCTATCCTAAAAATAGGGAAGTCAAATATTATTTACCCTTAATAATATTTGGACTCTAAACTTCAGTTTACTCTCTTGGAGCACTTCAGTTTGACCCCCAGAGGTGGGGCATGCAGCTGCCAGAAGGAAATATGCTTTTCCTATGGGGTAGTTGAGCTATTGCATGTTTGACTTCAGTTAGACTCATGTGGCAGAGTTTTGGTGGAGTTGATTGAGGAGTTAATGGAGGTGGTGTTCTGGTTAACTAGTTGAACTAGTTGTATTTAGTTTAACTGGCTAATACACTAGAGATGAGTTGTGTGAATTAAATATTATTTAATTCACTAATTATTAACTCATTATTCAACTAAAGAACACATCGGTTTAACTCAGTGCATGGACAGTTCAGTGGAGACCAGTGAAAGAGGTAGATGAAAGGGTGAGTATAGCTATCAGTTGCGACATTAGTTGTGCATGAGATTTGCACCACACTTGGAGGAAATTACCAATGACAATTGCGAAGTTGGAGCTAGTGAGATTCAAACTTGGATCTCTATTTAGACCAGCCTTGACTCCGCAATAGAGGAAGGGAAATTAGTGGGTGTGATTTGAACCTGTGACTTGTTCAAAACCAAGCTAGTTTTTGTGTAGCTTTGGGAGATGATACTGAGTAGTTGTGAGGAGTTTGTACTATGTATTTGCTGCATGTTATCTCCATTTATAATATACTATAGTTGGGGGTTTTCAGCTATAATCTTTCCCCATACATACTGTGTTAATGTGTGTGATGATTTGATGTGCTATCGCTTCTATTCTTTCCGCATGTGACAATTAATTGTAGAAGAGATTATGTGTTATGCATGCAATTCAAAATTGATGTGTGATCAGGTTAATCTCCATTGAATAAGTGATTTATTCAGAAAATTTCTACATGGTATCAGAGCAATATTAATTGTCGAGATCTATTACGGTGATTGCAAACTTATTTCCTCGGACAGAGCCTGCATACGGGCCAGATAGCCTCCAGATTCATCTTTCTTTGGAAAGTGAAAGGTCTGGTAAAAGCCCATGCAGTCAATCTATGATTTGGAAATAATTTGTTCTCAAGTGTAGATCGGAAGCGATTGAGTCATCAGCTGGTGGTGAAATTCGAATTTGCAGATTTGTGTTCTTGGTGCCGCGGCGAAAATGTCTTTCAACGGTTTGCGACTCGAATATGCCTTGGAAGGAAGTTCGAATTATGTTGCATGGAAGGACCGCATGGAGGCTGTATTAGATGATAATGGGCTATTGGAATTCGTGGAGAAAGAGATTCCAAAGCCTACTTCTAATGATGCTGCTGTTGTGGAAGCCTGGCGAAAGAAACAAGAAAAATGTCGAAGGATCCTGTTGGAGGGTGTAAAGGATCACATTGTATCCAGCCTGCATGGAAAGGCTTCTCCATATTTGATGTGGAAAGCTTTGACGGATCTATACCAAAGCAAGAGTGACCAAAGGAAGCTGGCGCTCAAAGATAGACTCAGGAACATCAAGATGGAGAAAGGCGACATCATCGCAAAATACCTCACGAAGTTCACTCAGTGCAGAGATGAGCTGGGAAGTGTGGGGGTGACTGTCGAAGATGAGGATATGGTGGACCTGGCTCTCCTTGGTCTTCCGAAGGCTTGGCATTCCTATCAGGATAGTGTCAATGGTCGGGAGAATTTTCCGGGATGGGAGCGACTGTGGTCGGATCTCATGCAAGAGGAGATCAGGAGGACTACCAGGGATGGATCTTCATCAAAGGTATCTGATGAAGAAGACTACGCTTTGGCTGCCAAAGCAAGGAAGGGGAAGGGAAAGGAGAAGGCTTCTCAATCCGGTGTGGATGGTAAAGAGCGTGACATGTCCAAAGTGAAGTGTTTTCACTGTCACGATCATGGACATTACGCCACGAATTTCCCAAAGAAGAAGAAGAACAAGCAGGCTGCTGGAGCTGCAGCTGGTGAGGCTCTTGCCTCGCAATTTGAGCTGGAATTCTCATTGATCGCATGCATGTTTTCTAGTGCATTGGGATCGGGGTGGTATATTGATAGTGGCGCTTCCTTTCACATGACGGGAGATGCAAATCTTTTCAGTGACTTGGTGGAGAAAGGTCTCCGGATGCATGTTGAGTTGGGCGACGGTGGACGATACAATGCGACCGGCATTGGTACCATAACCTTTCAGAGGGAGTCAGGTAAACTCATTCTTTTACAAGATGTATTGCATGTACCAGGTCTAACAAAGAATCTAATCTCAGTCGCAATGTTAGAGGATAAAGGGTATGAAGTTGTCTTCAGAGAAGGAAAAGTTTTCCTTCGGCACAAGGCAACGGGACAAGTCAAGAAGGTTGGGATTCGAGCCAAGAATCTCTACAGACTTGAAGTAGATGGGATGTCTATGGAGCTTCCTACTGTTGGGAAGCGGAAGGAAGACATGCAACTGAAGCTTGAGAGGGAGCAAGTGTTGCATGCAGGCGAGAAAGCCATGCAATTGGAGCTTGAGAGGGAGCGGGTTTTGCATGCAGGTGATAGTGAACCTCGGGATGTGGAGCAGCCACAAGAGGATCATGGAGTGGAAGAGACCACTCATGCAGAGAAATTTCATGCCAGACGGGCAGAGGGAGTGCATGCAGCTATACCACCAGGTATGAGGTGGGGTGACATGCATGATTAATCCCATGAGGATATTTCTGGGCAGATTCATGAGATGGTGTGGATCTCATGGATTGAACCTGGCTACGAGGTGCCGACAGCGCAGCAGTAGCAAGATCAGTTGGAGTGATGCAGGCAGATCAAAGTGACAGTGTCGGATACTGGAGCGCGGATCAGAGTTGACAGCAAGTGCAAGAGTGCATGGGTGCAAGAGTTCAACAGCGCAGTAGTTCCTGATGACATGTGCAGTTGGTACCAGCAGAAGTCGAAGAATTTGATGATAGATGCTAGATGCATCAAGACTGATTGAGTTGTTTGGAGCCTATTCGGTTTCAGAGGAGTTGCAGAGCAGATGCATGGAGTTGCATGGCGCTTGTGGAGGTTGCAGGGCGAATGCATGGAGTTGCATGTCGCATGCAATGACAGTCCTTTCTTGTTGAGAGGGAGTGTTGAAAATGGCAACAATAAATAGTGAAGGAGGCCTCCTGAAACATCTTTCCTGATCCTAGTTGGAAAGTGATCACCTAAACTAGGTGGGGACCACACATGTGATTTTTGTCGAAAAATCTATTTTTAGACTATGTCTATTTTTAGACATATGGAGCATGGTCCAGGGATTGAAGTATGTTATTCTTGGAGTATTGGTCATGTTGGTAAAAATAGATGGACATCTATTTTTTGGACCTATAGGTCGAAGTCTATTTTTAGACTGCCTATCCTAAAAATAGGGAAGTCAAATATTATTAGCCCTTAATAATATTTGGACTATAAACTTTATCTTATCCTCTTGGAGCACTTCAGTTCAAGCTACAGATGTGGCACATGCAGCTGGCAGAAGGAAATTCGAATTTCCTAAGGGTTAGTTGAGCTATTGCATGTTTGACTTTAGTTAGAACTCATGTGGCAGAGTTTGGTGGAGTTGATGAGACAGTTGGTGGAGTTGTGTTCGGTTTAACTTAGTTGAACTAGTTGTATTTAGTTTAAATGGCTAATACACTAGAGATGAGTGGTGTGAATTAATTATTAATTAATTCACTAATTATTAACTCATTATTCAACTAAAGAACACATCAGTTAACCCCAGTGCATGGACAGTTCAGTGGAGACAGTGAAAGAGGTAGATGAAAGGGTGAGTACGGCTATCAGTTGTGACATCGGTTGTGCATGAGATTTGCACCACACTTGGTGGTATTTACCAATGAAAATTGCGCGGTTGAATTGGAGCCGGTGAGATTCAAACTTGGATCTCTATTTAGACCAGCCTTGATTGCACAATAGAGGCAGAGAAGTAGTGGGTGTGTTTTGAACCTGTGACTTGTTCAAAACCAAGCTAGTTTTTGTGCAGCTTTGGGAGATAGTACTGAGTACTTGTGAGGAGTTTGTACTATGTATTTGCGCATGTTCTCTCCATTTATAATATACTATAGCTGCGGGGTTTTCAGCTATAAGCTTTCCCCATACATACTGTGTTAATGTGTGTGATGATTTGATGTGCTATCGCTTCTATTCTTTCCGCATGTGACAATTAATTGTAGAAGAGATTATGTGTTATGCATGCAATTCGAAATTGATGTGTGATCGGGTTAATCTCCATTGAATAAGTGATTAGGAATTTCTATAATTTACGCGGCGATTGCAAAGAATCCAGTACTAGATAGGTGTAGTAGCTAGCAGCAGTCAGAAGACTCTGATGACAGATGCATTATACTGATTCAGTTGTTCAGAGGCTATTCAGTTTCAGGATTTGCAGGTGCAAACAACACTAGAGAAGTGTAGCATGCAGAACATTCCAAATGTACCAGATGGGGATAGATTGAATTCCTTTCTTTTTGAGAGGGAGTGTTGAAATTTGCAACAAGAAACAGTGAAATTGGCGACTAGAAAGGACAAAAAAAAATTCACGCACACTAGTCGGATCTTGTGCAAGATGAGATAAGGCGGAGTACCAGGGACGAATCTTCATCAAAGAACTTTGATGAAGAGAATTTCGCTTTGGCTACCAAAGAAAAGAAGGGGAAGAGTAAGAAATCTTCTCAATCCGGTGCGAAAGGCAAGAAGCAGGACATGTCCAAGGTGAAGTGCTGTCACTGTCACCAACACGGACATTATGCCACTAATTGTCCACAGAAGAAGAAAAATAAGTAGGTTGCTGGATCTGCAGCTGGAGAGGCCTTAGCCTTGCAGTTTGAGCTGGATTTTTCGCTGATCGCATGCTTGGTCTCAAGTGTGATGGGTTTAGTGTGGTTTCTTGACAGTGGTGCGTCTTTTCACATGAAAGGAGATTGAGATTTGTTTATTGATCTGGATGAGAAAGATATTGGAGTGCACATCGAGATGGGCGATGATGGTAGATACAGTGCGACCGGTATCGGTACCATTTCCTTTGAGAGGGAGTCTGGTAAACCCTTCGTATTGAAGGAAGTGATGCATGTTCCAGGATTGAAGAAGAATCTTATCTCTCTGGCGATGTTAGAAGACAAGGGATATGATGTTGTCTTTAGCGAGGGAAAGGCTTTCCTGCGCAGTAAGGCAACTGGTGAGACCTGGAGGATAGGGGTTCGAGTTAAGAATCTTTATCAATTGCAGGTAGATGGATGCGCAACAATGGTAGGCAAGGCAGAAGGAGTGGTGAGCCGGGATGATGGCGAGTTGTGGCACCGGAGATTGGGCCACCTTCACCATGGAGCTTTGAAGATACTGCAACAGATTTCTACTGGGCTTCC